>JAAIXI010000240.1:1050552-1216915 GCA_013403645.1 Heliconius nattereri
AATTTCGTTATATTTCGTTACGTAACGAAACTGAGAAAATATGAAGCCTAGTTCACAATTACGTTACCAATGTTTTCTTATATATTTTGATAATAAAGTTGTAACGAACCGGTGCTTGTATATGGAAGATATGAATATAAGAAAAAAAAATTGCAGGCATGTGAAAAAAACTATTAGTGACTTTTCATAACGTAAAGTAACCAAAAATAATGATTTTTAAGGTTTTTGCTTGTTTGTGTGTTTGTCTATGTGTTTGTGCACGCTAATCTCGAAAAAAGTTTAACCGATTTAGTTAAAAACATTTTTTTATTCTTCCTGAAATTAGTTGTGATTTCATGATTACTATTTTTTGATAAATATTTTATTTTCAGTAAGCGTCATGGCTCCTATGTCAAATGCTGAAAGACAAAAAAAGATATAGAAAACGTCTTAAAAAGACTAATCCTATTAAATATGGAGATATGCGGAATAAACACTTACAAAGAATTAAACTTAATTCCAGTGATAACGACTCAAATATTGATATATTTTAAAGTGGATTTAATTTTATCATTAACTTTGTGATCTTTTGTGTGTGACTAGAAATATAAGTTTATTACGGTACGAACTAGCATTATTATATTGTTAATATTGTCACTTTATGTTTTCTTTCTACATTTATAATCTGTTAATTCAACGATTGAATCTTTAAAATTTTATTCTGTCTCATTAAATAAAAAAAAAAACAATAGTTTTATTCATATAATATCCTTATTTTGTTGTGTATGATATCAGTTTCGTAACAAACATTATCAGTATTGTTACTTATCAGTTACGTTACGAATTCGAAAATGTCCACTTTACTGATTATGACCCATATACGTCCTTACAAATTTTATTTCTTACTATTCTCACAGTTACATAATTAAAAAAAACATTGTAAGCAATATAAATTTAGACTCCAAAATAAAAAAAAATGACGAAAATCTAAAGGGAACTACGAGTAAAAATCCAAACAGCAGAATCAATACAAAACTCTCTCGGTCTAAGTCGTAAAGCGACTGTAACTTGAGACGGGAGTGTGCAATTTAGTTTGAGACATCGTAAAATTAGAATTGCATCTATAAATAACGGATTGTAGGGAATTCGTCACGTAACACTCATATAAACACTTTTGTGATAAACCGTTTTATGTTGGATTTTTGTGTAAATTATGTAATTTTTTCATTTGTTTGTTCATTTGTTGTTATTTTTAATTAATTATGGCAATTTAATATTTATTAATACTTAATAATATATAAGAGTAATTTACTTAATAAGTGTTTTATGTATAATTTCGTTTTTCTTAAATTATGTTATTTCAATTGCTTTCGATTTTCTTTTTCAGTGTTATGAGAGGTAAGGGGCGACCTTGGTTGACCTTCTAAAACACTATCAAAGATACCGGAGGAATATCACGTAAAAAGCACGAGGACCCCTCACAGGGCATGTATGAAAAGGTAGATGACAGTGGACGACGCGAAAGAGGTATGTAGAGTATTTTATTCTAATTTTTCGATAATTGTAAGCCAAGGGGATTGGTGATCGAAGATTCCAGCGGGCGGAGCCTCCTAGAACTACACATATTCATTTATTTGAATCAATCTTTAATCAAACTTACTACCTTCAGCATTTATATTAAAATTGTGCCAGAAGGTTCCCTCTCGCTCTCAATACACTTTTATGTTCCCAACGGTTGGTCTAAGTATGTTATTACAGATATTGGCTATTAAGCCGAGATTCTTCAATTTACAGCTTATTTAACAGCTTCGGGCAAATTGTGTGGTTACGTATGCACTGTGCGTGACATGTGAATGTTTTTTTATTTATGTCTGTGTCATATAAAGAGTGACACTAATCCCTTTGCTCATTTCGCTTAGAACTGTCAGTAGTAATATGACGGCGGCGGAATTTATTTTAGATGTTTAATTTATAATTTATTGTGAAATAAAAATGTTTTTTTTTCCTTAAATTAAGTAAAAACTATCAGTTAGTTTATTTAAGTATATTTATATAGATATTTTATTTATTATATTAATGTACAATGTTTGTGGGTGCGCATATAGGAGAATAATTGTGCAGGGATTGTGCTGCTACACTAGACGAAGCACGGCGTTGTGTTACGCCACTCTAGACACAATGGTTTGAAAATTTTCCTCTGCTTATTATGCAATGCGGGATACAACATGAGATAGGTCTGTATTGATTCCGTGAAATTCTAAGTCGCAAACATCACGAATAGAGAGAGAGGGAGAGAGAGTGTCCTAGATAGACATTTACCTATATTAGAGCCGTGTCAAAAATATGAGCACCTGAAAAATACAAGCTCAAACAAATTTCATTTGAAAATGCAACCATAAAACTCTCGAAAGTTCAACTGGTAGTATAAACTGCTGGCCCTGAGATAGTGCGCGAATTTTTCAAGCAGTTAAAGTCCGAATGCTTCTTTACTTTTAACTTTTCCTATTACACTTTAATATTGAAGAGGAAATACTTTAGTTTATCTCTAATAGAAACTGATAAGTTGGATTAAGGAGTGAAATGCATCTTGAATTTTATGTGTTTTTTTCTAAAAGATGAGTTAAATTGCGTTTTCTTTATTTAATAACATATCGCTCATTTTTGCCACAATGACATAATTACTTTTTTTTAAAGTCACATATCGTCGGCTTAGAGTAAGTAATATAAATAACCACAAAATACGAATAAATAAATAAGAATAGAATAAATAAACTAAATAACCTAGAAATAGTTTAAAGATGAAAATAACAGTGCTACAAATATATATTAAGAATTTCAAGTAAAAACGTTTTATAATCATGGTACAACTAATGAATAAAATATATAGATTAACGTAATATTAATACTACGTAATTTAAAAATAAAAAAATAAAATTAACTAGCTTCACACTGTATCCCGCGGAAAGCAGGATAAGCAGAGGGAGCCTAGTGTTAAGACACTCCGTTCTCCCGTATCCCCTGCATCCTGTATATAGCAGAATAGACAGAGATAATTTAGTGCTGCTTTAGGCATTATTTCATACTTTTCACCATGAAGTCCTCTAATTATAATTGATTATAGGAGTTTACGTTAAAATTAACAATTAGTATAAATAATTATAAGAAAACAATGATTCAATTAATATTAATAATATCGACATATTTGTCAAAATAATAAGTGGCATGAAATCCATCAAAATAAGATCTGAGCTATAAAGTAGTTGGAAGTTAAAGTCGATTTCTAGTATTTGAGTCATAGCCGGTCTTATACTTAGATAAAATTTATTTGCGCTGCTTTGGCTTTGGCTTCTCTCTTGACGCCCACATCTTTTTTTAATTTTAAGCATATAGTGGATTGATATATTAAATATTTAATATAGATTGATTAGTTTCATTTTCTAATATAAAATAACTGATTTGCCATCAAGGGTTCCGTACCAATTTCAGGATTGTAAGTCAACCGGATGTACCCTAGAAGTTTTTATTACGCGGCGAGATTAATACAAAATGCATTAAAAACAATGCATAAATGCTCGTAGTTACCGATTGCTTGACTTAAGAGCTCAATTTCTACGCGATATGAATTAATTTTCTCGACAGACGAAATATAAAGTGATCCTATAGCTTAAACGGTCCTATAAAATTACCTAAAACAGTAGTAATAATTGATTGAATATACAAAACATAAAATGTAACAGCGATGATTGTTGGTTGGATCTGCAATCGGGAAAAACAATATTTTTTTCTTCGCTCTGGGAGACAAAGCGCGGCGCTAAGTTCCGCCAATCCATTGGCTGGTGGAAATTAATACCTCGATTGGAAATGTCTCAAAAGTTGGGAACAATATACTCCCTCACCTTCTATCTACTCTGCAGCGTTAACTCAAAAAAAAACACGTTAAGTAGAATTCAGTTGTTATAATATTTAAATATAGATCAGCTTTATTGGTATGCTACGAAAATTCTAAATAATTATTGACTTTAGTGTTATGGCCAATACAAACAAATCTTATTACCATACCTACTTTTAAAACCACATCATTAATAAACGTATCTCACAAACAATGTACTTTAAAATGAAAAGGGAACCTAAAAACAAATAACATTTGATATATTTACAAATACTTCCCATTTCATAACATTTGATATATTTACAAATACTTCCCATTTCAAATGTCCAGAGCACCGTGAAAGGTATTGAAGCGGTAACAATCGATCGCTTACGTCATAACTTCTGACAACTGACGATTATTTACGTAGGCGTAGTATTAGTTAGAGATTGTCGAACAAATGTGCGATCTGTTGATATTGTGTGTGGGTGAGGAAGTATGGGAGTTATTTTTATTCATTTGGTATATATTTAGATGAGTGAGAAGAACGGAGTGTCTTGATGCTAGATTTCTTTGTGGAAGATACGTGAAGCTATACTAGATTCAGCTAAATATTTAATCTCACTCGCTCTAGTGAGCAAAAGAAAATATTAAATATTTCATTTCCTCGCGTGGGAATCGACTCACAACTTGTCGCGTTTACAATCGTACGCTCCTACCACTCCGCTACGACTTCCTTGCCCTCAAGCATTAATATGAACATAGCAATTATTATGAGAATAACATGAGGTATCTTATACTGGGGCATGAAGGTCAAAAGATGATGATCCACAGAATTTTTTACTCAAGGCCTTGATGGATAAAATCTTATAAATATCTATGAAACACTACACTGTATCTCAAATACTTGTAAATTCAATTCCTAAGGGCTGAAAGAGAGGTGCTTAACTTAAAGAAGAAAATAGCCTCGATAAATATTCATAAATTGGAAATCGATAATAAAGTATAGAGGAACGAGGCTCGATTTTGAAATAAATGTACATTTTTGATAGCTTCGTATTTTTTCCGCACAAAGATCGGCAAAAGGAACCTAGTGGCGAGATACTTTTTCAACGTTCACCAGATTTTCGAAGCATTGAAATTCAAATAGAAAATAGAAATTAAAAAAAAAACACCTGAGTCTGAATCGAACTTCTAACCACCACGTTTATTGTCGAACGTTTTGGAGCAGAAGCACAACTGTAGGTAGTAGTTGGTTCAGTTCCCATTCGAGAAAACGAATAACACGCAAAGCCTCCAGAATACGGCGGGCATTCAGGAGCGGGGTGTCTTTTTCACAAAAAAGAAAAAAAAAATTGTACGTATTTTAAACTACTAAGTAAAATCACTATATCACTCTCTTTTCTACTTTTTATCTATAGGCACATTTAATCCAAGTATCGTATCCTATAAAGGCGCATTGTATTATAGGTTGGCAGTTTCCCTAACGTCGTTCTGGACCATCTGGGACATAACGGCTTTTAGAACAAAATATTTAACGAAACTTAGAAGTTAGAACATGTCAATGTGTTTCTATGTAACGAAATATAAATTTAAAGGCCATTGTGGTGCATTGGTAATAGTGTGCGAGTGTAAATGCGATGTTGTGTGTTTGATTCCCTTGGGTGTATGAAATATTAAGCACTAAGAGTATTATATATTTTCATTTTCTCGCTTTAGTAAACTGACGAAGCGTAGCATTAAGTTCACCACTGAACAAACAATGCCTAGAGAATTCGGTGGAAACTTTGGAACGGTATGTGTAAAGTGACTTAATGGGAACAGAGTATTTTAACACTAGATTCCTAGATTTCCTCTGAATTCTCTGCTATGTGCTGGATACAGTGAAAGGCTAAAAATAAATTTAATATAATTTTAATTGGTTAAAAACTAATAAAAAAATTACCCGAATACCAAACATTATGTTGAGTGGCCAAATTTAAAGCCGCACTTAATGAAAATGAAAATAATTCATTCCTCTAAATGGGGATAGTAACCACAACGAAATGAGTACATATTTAAAAAAAACTGACTGAATTATATATGAATTTTACTTTAATAATTTATTAATTCAATATAAATTAAATTAAATAAATTTTAGTGAAAATCTGAAAACCCTACCATACACATAATATAAAGGAAAACTATAAATAACTAAAAAAAACGTAACAAAATATATCACAATATACACAAAATTACAACCTTCCCTTGTTCCCAGGTAATTCACAAATAAAACAAATAAACGCAAAGCCTCAGAATGCGTACAAAATCTATATCAACTTACTAAGCCGGGATATAAATAGGGTAAGAAAAAACTACCCCCGACAAATCCTTTATTGCGCATAGAAATAAGGACCCCGGGCGACGACCGCAAGGGTTAAAATTTGATCCCTATAGAAGTAAATAGTATTCAGCAAAAACAAAACGCTACATCTATGTGGTTGTGATATTTTGTACACGCAGTAGTGGGCTTTGGTTGTTTTTACTTTAGAAAGGTTGACGTAAAATGTAATGCTCTCAGTGATTATCATTTAAATTCATTATATTGAATGAATAAATGTTTGTATAGCTTAATAAGCTGTTATTAAATACAATGTCGGTATATTATAGCTTATAAAAAGTGAATAATGTTTTTTAGCATTTAGATATATCCCGCACATAACAGGGTAGGCACTGGGAACCCGGGAACCTATCGATAAGACATTCTAATCATATTAAGACACTTCCGTTCCCCATTTTCCACTGAATAATTTTGAGTAATTTAAATTTTACCTTGCAAAAAATTTACGCATATATGTATGTATTCAAATTGCATTTTTTGAATAAAAATCTATCACTATTTTTATCACCTTTCACGTCAATTATTATTTTTTTAAAAATGTCATTTAAAGTAAAGTACATAGTTTATGGTACATTAGACCGAGCCCGAGCTTTAACGTGTGCTTTGAGTTATAAGCTTTGATACGCGAGTCATTACCAGTTTATGACGCGAGGCTCTTCTTTCATAATACTATTATAGCTCACATAGGTTTCATTAGTTTTGAAATTTTAAGATATTTTAACGTCGCTAACTTCAATTATAATTAAATCTGTATTAATTGTTATTCTTGTAGTTATAGTTTCTGAGAAAAAGAGTCTTAATATAAAGATTGACAGACACACTGACGGATAACAAAATAATCTTATAAGGATTCCGTTTTCTTATGGAACCCTAAAAAAGAGAATGAAACAGATTTTTTTAATGACATTATATTTCTTTCCTTATCACGCCAAGGAATCACCACAAAGAATAATAAAAGTATTTTATTCATGCATAAAGAACAAAGCCCGTTCTTGGAGAACAGGTGCCAAAAGGGGAACGGAGTGTAGTGTAGTATTAACAATAGGTTCCCAGGTCCCCCTGCCTGCTATATGCACAATACGGAGAGAACCTATAAATATAAAGCTTACATATTTTAAACATGTAATATTACATATCACAGCCGAGCTTTTAAACACACCATATATCACAATTTACTTGTCAAAAGACAAAGGTGCTCGAGCTATGAATTAATTCCCCATCGACGTGCTCCCGAAATACGGCAAATATAAACGGGGAATATTATACACTTTACGATCCAGTTGTGAACTTTATAACCTTTAAATACTTGTTATACATTTTTTTTTATTTTTAGTGTTTTTTTATGCATTTCCCGTTAAATTCTGGGGACATTGCGTGTTGAGTGGCAGAACTTAACGCCGCGCTTTGCCTCGACACCAAAGCGAAGAAATGGAAATATTTCACTCCCTCGAGTGGAGATCGAACGCATAACCGTCGCGTTATAATCAGTATATATGTATGTATATACGAGTACATATATTATAGCGAATACAATGAAGTCTAGGGACTTCTATAGTACATAATAAGTTCTCAGGATCTGTGTCAAAAGTTCATAATACCGTGAAACATTTTCTGGCGAACACTCAATCGTTCTCATCAAAACTTGTGACAGAGATAAGTTAAGTCACTTTTTCTAAAGAACTTTGAGATTATTTTGTAAAGAATATATATATATATTTTTCGAATATTTTAATTTGTTGTAACTTTTATTAATAGATTTAGTATTAATTATGACTAGATTAATAGTCCTCTGGTAACTAGGCAACTTCGTCGCGATTATAGACACACACTCATTCACTCATGACACTTACTCATATCAAAATATTATTTCTAAAAACATTACTTCAAAATAACGGCGTTTCAAAGCAGCTAGGTACTAACTTTCACGTAACTTCCGCTACACTTCTACTTTCATATACCCCCGATCGTACTTGACATGGTGAAAGGTAAATTAACTTGCATCGTTTAAATGACTTTCAAGAGGCACCAGTTTATAGTATTTTCGAAGTCAAATTTCACCCAACAGTTTTATTGAAAAAGTTTTAGAGCATAAAAATGGTATATGCAGCAGTTTGTGGATTGTTTTATGTAGTGTAGCGCTCGATAGTTAACATATATGTGATATATGAAAATGAAAAAAAAATGTTGAAGTTTTATTTTTTGTTTTAATATTATTTGAGTATATTCGTTGGTGTATTTTTAACATAAATGTACCAATGTCTAAAAGTATAGTGGTACAGTACGTAACGGTTGTCATTTCAAATCCCTCTCGAGAAAACATGTGAGTTATATTTCCCCGCACAAACCGAGACAGTAGGCTCACAAAGCAGCGGCGTTAAGTTCTGCCACCTAACATTCGGTGAATTTATGCGGAAAGCGCATAACCCAAAAAATAATATTAAAAAAAATTTAGAACTTCACTTCAAATTTCGAATTTAAAACATCATGCTTGCAGGTTCACTTATTTTGTACAATTTAATGCTTGAACTCAGGAAACTTTTATTTAGAACAATATTTTATTACTTCGTAATTCTCGTAACTAAAATAATATATTATTAACTAAAATAATATTTGTTGAGGCAACTCACAGTAGACTAGATACATACATATTCAAAATTCAAAATATTTATTCAAATAAGACATAAAGCAAGCATTTGAATCGTCGAATGTACATGTCAACAAAAAGCTACCACCGATTCGGAAGGAAGTTCTTCTGAGAAGAGCCGGCAAGAAACTCAACAGTTGCTCTTTTCAAAGTCAATGGTATATTTTACTATTACATTAGCTGGCAGCTATCCTGCCTGACATTCAATAGACATTAATTCCATACATGCTTTTCCTCTAAATATTCTTGAACAGTGTTATATTACGCTACGCATACGCTTTACTTGTTAGAATTTTTATTACAGATATTTTAAATTTTTGTAGTGGCAAACTAAGAATACACTGCGGAATTTTATTATATACACGTATACTCAGACCCATATGTATATGTCTCTTGACATTACAGTAGGTTTTCCGACACCACATATCTGTAATACGACTGCTGAACACAAAAGCGATAAGAGTCGATGAAGGGCAAAATCCCCTTTATTTTCTTACAAAATAAAAATAAGCTTGAGGTTGAAACACCTACAGTTATTATAAACAATGCAAAGAAAAATATTTGTATTTTTTTGAAAACATAAAAATTTGTTGAACTTACCAGGATTTAAATTTGGATTTCCCTCTTGGAAGGTTTAAAAGAGGCGCGGGTTCGAATCCCGCCACGTTAATAAATATATGTTATCTAAACAGTATTTTTTTTTTCCAAAAATTTTGAATTATACCCTAAAAAATGTTAAAAATATATTTGTATTGTTTTTTCTTGTACTTCATGCTGTGTCCCATACATACTCATAGCAAGTAATGCAAAGAAAAACTATTAACATTATTTTCTTTTAGAATGTTTTAAGTTTAAAGTATATTAACTTATAACATTCTCTCAAGTGGGAATCGAATACACAACTATCGTTTTATCACTGAGAATTCTTGTATTGTATGTTTAATATAACTTACTTTTTGTTATCTATGCGGGTGCTTTGTAAGCTTTACACGTTTAAGAGGAATATGTTTGTTATTTAGGAAGATATCGGCTTACACATGTATTATATTATTGTTTTTTTTGTAAAATTTTTTTTTTATTTTAACATTTTTTTTTATCATGATAAACGGCACCAACGTTAGGCTTTCTTTCTGTTTACTGTGAAGAATAATTAAATTTAACTAAACGAGACTATACTAAGATTTTTTAAACTTTTTACTGTCTCCTGCATATAAGAGGGTAGGCGGAGGGTAGAATTTTAGTGTTAAGATACATCATTGCCCACTGTCGGCCTATTTTTGAGGAATCAGAGCGCAGAAATGAAAATGACTCATTCCCACGATACAGAATCAAACTCGCAACGGTTGCGTTATAGACTGAGATCCCACCGTTGAATCCTGAATATACCAGTTTTCTTAATTAAACCTATATTAATGAATAATACATGATTAGTAGAACAGATTACACCTGGGTTGTCTGGAATTATTTTCTATTATATATATTTCTTTCCTATGCAAATTATTAAAAGTTGCGTTAGAAAAAAAAATTGCGGCAAGCGTTGGCAAATCAAACAAGTAGAGGACGAAGAGAGAGAGAGAGAGAGTTTATTGAAATGTACTTTTCAATATAATTAATAAAAAAAATATTCGCAATAATGGTCACCCTTCATTATATTAAGGAAACATGATGTATATGTATGTATAATAATACCTTATAGTAGATAGATATTTGTAAACATTTATTTAATTAGATAATTAAGTTGTTTCAAAATGGTAATTTAAATTAATAAATAAATATTAGTATTTAGAAAATAGATTTTGCAAAGACTCAATATTATAGATTCATTATTTTACTTGAAAAATAAGGATGATTTCATCTTTAAATAGTTTTCTGCGTGTACNTCACCTGTTAAATTATGATTTTAATCATATAAAGTACACGCAGAAAACTATTTAAAGATGAAATAATCCTTATTTTTCAAGTAAAATAATGAATCTATAATATTGAGTCTTTGCAAAATCTATTTTCTAAATACTAATATTTATTTATTAATTTAAATTACCATTTTGAAACAACTTAATTATCTAATTAAATAAATGTTTACAAATATCGATCTACTATAAGCTACACATATACATCATGTTCCCTTAATATAATGAAGGTTGACCATTATTGCGAATATTTTTTTTATTAATTATATTGAAAAGTACATTTCACTAAACTCGATCTCTCTCTCTCTCTCTCTCTCTTCGTCCTCTACTTGTTTGATTTGACAACGCTTGCCGCAATTTTTTTAATAATTTGCATAGGAAAGAAATATATATAATAGAATTATAATAAACAAAACTAAGTTAGCAAAGATTAATTCGAAGAAAATTCGACAGTAATGCCGACTAACAAACACTATTTACGATTTATAACCAGGAGTCGGCAAATATCAATTAGTTGGCTATTTTTTACTACAGATTATTCATTAATATAGGTTTAATTAAGAAAACTGGTATATGCAGGATTCAACGGTGGGATCTCAGTCTATTAACAGTCGGACTGTGTCGCTGCGCCATGACTGCTGCATTATTAACATTTAATTATATTTCATTTAAGTAATAAAATGCATATTATAATTGTGATAATAAAATATTAATGCAATATTTAATTGTGAGATCCAAATAATAAGTAAGCAATCAGGCAATTTGCCTCGAAGTGATAAAGCGGACCGTAAAATGACAAATCCTGCTCAAATAGCCAATATCGGTGATGGGCTATCTGTAGTGCCTACCCTGTACCCTGTACCCTCGGACATAAAAATATATTGAAATACCACACAAAACGGTTCGATCACAAACAATTTATTTATATCCTCACCCATATATTTGTGAAGCTTCTCATATCAATTTGGTTAGGACTATACCTACTCGTACTTAATTAAATGTATTTTTTTAAGTTTTTAAAATATTATTGTATATAATTATGATACGGCGCCTCTTGGATATCTACGATGAGATTTTTATACGTTTTGTATTTTTTGTATATTTTTTATATTTGCACGAATATAGTGAAGTTAATTCAGTAGGTTGAAACAATTTAAATAAATCTTTGTCCTCTTTCTATTTCCCACCCGTTTGTGGAAAATGGAAAGAGGACAATAAATAATTAGATTTGAAAATAAGAAATTCAGGTGAGTTCTTTAATAAAGCATAGAAGCAAGCGGCACCGGCAAGCCTCGTCCCGTGTGTAGCAAACTGGCAAAAGAGTTCTTGTGAAAACTTAGACGTAGAAAGCAGAATCCCGAGTTTCTTAGTTTTGATATTGTAATATGCCTTTGTCTCAATATATTCTTTAACAGGAGAAACTCTTAGTCTATAGAGCTGTATTCAGTAGCTACTTTATAAAATTTTCTGAACTATATAATAGTTTGCTTTTATTACTGTACAAGCCATTTGGTAAAAGACTTATTTGACAATGTGAATTTTAAAAAAAATAAAGCAATGAAATGTCTAAACAAATTACGAAATATCAAATATAAAATTTTACAAAAGAAATAACTCAATGAAAAATGCGTAGTATTAACATTTGTATTGATAGAAAAAAGGTGAAATATTCCACCGTCGGCCATTGTCGGTGCTGTTGTGGGCGGAGTGATGGACGATATTACACCCATAGGTTTTTGTGCAGCTAATTCTGGAACCTTTGTGTAATAGCTATACGATCAGAGCAAAGGGAAAGGAGTTTTTGCTTATATTAACAAAAAATCCTTTATTCCCTTCTATCAATCTGTGATGTACAGGAAAGATGTGAGAAATGAATTTATAAAAATAGGAAGGAAATAATATTTTATCTTAGGTATTGGTTTTCTAATTCGCTGTCACTAAATATAAGTAAAATAAACCGTAATATATCGCTAAAAAGTTGTCTAATAAGTAATAATTATATATTATTTTATCCATTACACATTAATTTTCTGTACACTTGCTTTAGGTACTCTAAAATATTAATTTTCGAATGTCGGCCGTTATAAAATCAAAACTGAAAAAAATATTAATTTTTTAGCTCCTCGCTTTGTCCCGCACATAACAGAGTAGGCAGAGGGAACCTGGGAACCTAGTGATAAAACACTCCGTTCCACATTGTCCGCCGAATTCTGGAGACATTGCGTGTTGAGTCAACACCGTGCTTTTCCGAATTTGCCGGATTTCCAACTTTAGTACTTCCAACTTCTACTTATTGTTATTTCTATCCAAAATTAACTTTAATGCTACTTAAATAACAATTACCAAAACTTTCTTGTTGAAAAGCAAACACCCGCTGCGTCGAGATATTACAATAAAAGTATATTAATTCGATTGCGTAATTGCTATTTACGACGGCGAGTGTATGGAAAAAATTAAAAGTGGTCGTTTCATAAAATTTCACACCGTTGTTACATTCGCCTGGCACTTCAATAGGTGTATGTAAATTGCCTTCGCCATATTTATAACAGTTTAAGCCTCATAGGTTTTAATAAACCAGTGAGTTGCTATATTTTTTATTATATATTTGTATTTTGTTATTTTTTTGCAAGTTGCAAGTAATAAAAACAATGTGTAGTTAAGTTTTTATTACATATATTTCTATTACATTATGATGATATATTATATTCAATAGTAATTTGAACAGTTTCCTCGACAGTTTCCCGGACATGGTCCCGGCGTATATTGCCAGGGTTTGCCTTCCTACCAGCGCTTCTTTGATGGCAGTGATATCTTCCTCGGGGACAGATATAGCAAGGCACTTCTATTTGACATGTCTCCTTACACTGCTATGTTCAGCATACAAAAGTAGCTAAAAGAAACTATAGTTTTCTTAGAAGAAAACTATAGTTTTCTTAGAACAAAACTTTAGTTTCAGAAAGAAAATTTCAGTCTTAATTATAAAAGAGAACATATTGACATCTACGTAAACATTTACATAGTCATTTACACACTTTTTACGATGCACATGAAGGACGTACGAGAGATATTAACTCAACGAAGCGTATAAAAGAGCGAGACTCGAGTACCCCACAGCAAATATGACCGAATAAAATGTTAATAAATAATGTTTGTGAGGTAACGAACGCTCTTTGTATAATTATATACAAAAGTTTTGACTTTACGATTGCTGACTTTAAATATGCTCTAATGTGAAATTTAGTTTAAAAGTTGTAATTTTTTAAAATTGTGTTACAATTTAATATTTTTCATATTTACTTCTATGTAGTTATATTTCATTTTAGGGTTCCTCAATAGGAATAACCAGATCCTTCGTTGTCCGTCTGTCCAGACCATTTATCTCCAGATCGCGTGGAGGCGAGGTGTAAAACAGTAATTAATAATAGAAACTAAGAAAAAATCTTCTAATTCAACGTTATACATAATGAAAAATTATAAGCATTTACATTTATAAAAAAACATTGAAAAGACGGATATTAACATTAAATATTATCTTCCGTGAAAGAACGTTACATGAAACGTAGATAGTTTATGGGCAAGGCGTTTAGCGCAGCCAAGCGTATTGGAGAGCGTACTTCACGTATACTTAAGAGTATTTATTTTCCACGTACGTCGCATCATGAATAACATTAGCTTTATAAGAAAAAAATGTTTAAGTATAAAACTTTCGGATATTATAATAAAAAAAAGTAGTAATTTTGTTGGTTTTCTTGTAATTTATTTTAATGAAATTTTAAAGGAATGACATAGCAAAATTAATTTTTAACAAAAAGAAAATCCAACTTCTAACAACGAACTAAAAAGTGAAAAATAATTTTACAAAGATTTTATAATTTTGAAGTCGGTGCCAAGTAAAACAAACAGGCTTAGTAATTAGATATTGTATTAAAGGTGTCGTAGCATTAGTTTGACACCGACTTCAAAGTTACAAAATCTTTTTAAAATCCATTTTCACTTTTTAGTTCGTTGTTAGAAGTCGGTTTTTCCTTTTGTTAAAAATTAATTTATTTTACGATTTTAAGTAATGGGTAGATCTTAAAATGATGCTTCTTAGTGGTTGTCAACGAGTGGTTGTGGTTGTCCTGTGTAAAACTTCATTAAATTAGGTATTATTTTTGTGCATATAACATTTCGGTATATTGACAAGAACATACATAAAAAGTATTCGGGCGAATTGGGAATCTCCCTTTTTTGAAGTTGGTTGAAAATGGGAACATCCTCTTTTTTGAGGTTGGTTGAAAAGAAATGCAATGATCAGGAATCTCATTTCTGACATCAATTTAAAAAGTTTTTGTTTGTAACTGATACAGTACAGTCAATTTTTACCAAAAAAAAAAACAAACTTTCTCAATTTTGACCGGATCCCATAAACGCAAACTATCCAAACTTTCACCAAATTATCCTTAAAGTGTATACTTTCAAATAAAAAAAGAATCATCAAAATCGGTTGGCGCGATATTGTTTCATTGTTTCTCATAGATACCATTGACAGACATGGACCAATAAAAAAATGGGACCATTCGGGAAGCTTCACCTTCAAATAAAAAAAAAAGATATCAAAATCGGTTCACCCACTCAAAAGTTACGAGGTAACAAACAAAAAAAAACAGTCGAATTGATAACCTCCTTTTCTTACAGAAGTCAGTTAAAAAGTGTTATTATTATTGTTTATTTCACTTCACTTTAACTAATTATTTATTTCATTTCACGCTTATAATAAAAACAATATAAATACGCATTACTTTACAAACTCATCTCCACAGTAGCCGAGTCCTTGCGTCTTTAAGACGTTCATTTTCCCTTCAAAATTTTCAAAACACACTCCGTAGCGAACCCTGAGTGATGGTCTGACATTTATTTTCTAAATACATCACCCCATTGTTGGCTTCCTTTATGACAAAAGATAAATATTTCCGAGTATTTCGGAGTATTGTTGGAAAATGTCTTGGGAAAGGTTTAGGGGGTATATATATAGATAGATAGATAAAAGACCGTTTAATCTTTTGTCGTTTCCTCGGATTTTAATCAAGTACAATTTCTGAGCGCACTTGTGTTGAGTTATAGTCGTAAATTGATTTTAAAGTATTATTAGAGATTATTTGAATTTCCCTCAAAACATTAAATCTGGAAGGGAATTAATAAATTCGTTATTTGTAAAATATTTCTGGTTTATAAGTTAATGAATATATTATGATAGTATTATATTAAATTAGAATATAATTGATTGATTGGTAGAATAATTTGACTGTGATCTTATGTTTCTGCCGGCAGATAGGGAATTTATATTAATAATTTAGTACTTATATCTTCAATTGAGAATCAAACATACAACAATTCAATATAAAGTAAGATGCCAACACGGCGTCGTGAACTCATTTCTATATACATAAATAAATACTATTTTATACAATCGTCATATTCAACAATAAAAATTTGACAAGAAAAATCTCTTAATATTAAGTGATGAAATTGAAGCAAACGCTCACACCACTCTCTAATGTCAGCGTTATTCTGAGTACATTTCTGTGTTCAAAGATTTTCGAGAGACTGCCGGAATTAACAAAGACTTTCGACTACTTACAAAAACTTCTCGGAATATCATCCGCTGAAGATAAGTCGTACGTCCACTGGTGTTGATGAAATATTCTCTACTAGATTATACTCATCGCTTTGTTTAAACGCCTTTATTATATTCCTAGAATTTATAGCGAAATTAGTTATTTCATAGAAATATTTTTTATATTAAATATCTTCAGATATAAAATCCAGAAGAAAATCTATATTGTATTCATTTCCAATAAATCCCAAGATCAATCCCGAAAGCGTTACCAAAACTTGTTATAAACAAATTTATTTCATCTCGTTGTAATCTTAATGATATTACATCGTTCAGTAGAAATTGGGCCGTTTTCCCCAAATTTTTCGATGGCATAAACTCCCAATTGAGTTTCGTAAACCGTTTGAAATTTGACAGCACTTTACGATTAGATAAGAAAGTGGGTTCGATCTGATTGAAAACTTTCCGAACGATGTTTTTGTAAGGATCCTTCGAGCTGGGATCCTTCTTAAAATAAGCGTGGTGAAGCGCATTAAGAACAGCCACAAATAACCCGCGCTGTTATCCTGTGGATTTGTAAGTAGCTGAATGATTTTGAATTGGATCAACTTGCTTAGTTTCCGGTTAACGGTATTTATTTCTACTTATATGATATTTTCTTGGTTGAGCTCTCTTGTAAACGTGTGTTTCGTGTGTTAATTTAGGAGATGTTAAGACACTGCGTCCTCACTCCTGACTTTTTATATTACGATTTTGTATTATTGAGTATTTTCGCGCTTTTAATATTGTTCATTTTAATGAAATGATTATAAACATGTGTAATAAATGAAAACAGGAAATTTAGATTTAAAGTAATATAATAATTTATTTTAATTTACATTTCTCGTTCTGGCAACGGAGGAAAACACGAGGTACAGCCATTGTTTCTCAGTCTCTCGGTCACTTTTAGGACTTGAAAAGTATATAAAAATTAAACAAATATAAATACTAAAAGCAAATTTGTTCTATAAATAATTCACATTATACAAAATGATATAGCAAATATGTCCATAAGAAAATTAATGAAAGTAACATTTAACGGTTTAGCTGACTAGATTAGTCGAGAACACCAGAACGGGCCGTGATTAATCACCGTGGACTGCTGAGGTCGCTACTCGGGACGAACTACTTGTTACGATCGGTGTTTGAGAGTGAGCTATTAACTGAAGGAGAAAAAAAATATAAATGTCATATAGTCTTTTTAAATTTAGTCATCGATTTAGTACCAGAGGTTGTGGGCTCGATTCCCACTCGACTAAATGTGATTATTAAATAATTCATTACCTCGCTCTACGAGGCAAAGCGCGTTCCGCCACTCAACGCGCCATGGTTTCAGAATACGGAAGAAAGTGGGAAATGGAAGTGTCTTGATAGAAATGCAGTATCTAACTGCCTAAGCCTTCTGCCAGATCCACGTACGTTTCTTCTATCTATCCTGCTATATGCTTGAAATGTTAAAAATATTGATATCTTCGTGAATACTTGGTGATTAGAACCAAAAAAATAAAACTTAAAAACATTATATTGTCTAAGCAGAGAATTCTCAAATAAAATGGGCATCATGTAGATAATTAAAATATGTTCATACTTTCATTTTAATCTTGATATCATAAATACATATTTTTATTCAATTTATCTTGTATTAAATTCTATTTTCTCAGAAAACTTGTTATAAATATCTAGAATAAGAGCTGCAAAAACAATGAGAGCGTCTTAGGGCGGATTATGTGAACACTCGGATGTGCAGTGACTAATGATACGGACTGCTAACGTAGCCTCTTTAGGCAAATTTCTCAAGTGGGTATCCATTTCTGTGGAATAAACAAGAGAGTTTTTTTCTATATTATACAGTCGTGGTACAAGTGTGTGACTGAAATGTGATGGTTGTTTGTTCGATTTCCGCTCGGAGAAATGATGTATTTAATATTTTTATTTTATCTCTCTGGTAACAAGGTGAAGTGCCACTTTGAATTCCACCAATCATCATGTAATACTTCCGGAATTCGGCGGAAAGTGGAGAACGGAGTGTCTTATACTAGGTTCCCTCTGCATATCCTGCAATATATGGACTACAGTTTGTGTCATGATTTAACTTAAGCAGTAATAAAACAGTGAGCTAACATTCCCTAAATAAATTTTGTATTACAAAGGCTATTTTAGTTTACGTACGAGTACATTTAATTTATATGTCCACAATAGTAAAATATGCAAAAAACATACGAAAATATTTGCAAATGAAACCTCATTCGTCAAAATCCGCAAAGTTTTTTTGTTGAAAGGTAAATTTATCATTACGAGCCCTACCTTCCGGCTGTCCTTTTCTTTGTAGATCGACCCATCATTTTCTGGGTCTTTTGACCAGAATATCTCATTAGATTTTCAATCTTATTTATAGTGACATAAGGTGCATAAATTTTAATACAACGTGGAACACAAAAAGGTGGTTGACGAAATAAATCTGACATCAGTGATTGTATTTCTGAATGTATTACATATCACCGCACATTTCATTAAAATTATTAGGAAATGTAAACAAATTTGGGAACGAACAAAGTATAAATATCATGAATATACAAAATATTATTTTCTGAATTATGTTTTAATGATAAATTACCAATTCTGTTATTATTATAATGAAATTGTTTCCCGAAACCAGATGACTTTAAATAAATATATAATTAAAGCTATTTCGATTGGATCAGGAACCAGATAATGGTGACAGTCTGCAGTAAAGGCGACGTTTATCGTTGGACGGTCTGGAACTCAAGGGAATTAATTATTTTTACTATTTCAAAGTGTGGTATTTCAAGTGTTTTGTCTCGAATTCGGGCGGAAAATGATTAATGCAGTGTTTTAACTCTAGGTCGTTTCTTCATATTAAGTTGTTAAGACATTCCGTTCCTACTAAGATATTTCCACCCCTCATTATTCACTGAATTACCTTTGTAATTTCACCTTCTCGTTACCAGAGCGAGGAAATGAAAATATAAAACATTTCATTCTCCGGATGGGAATCGAACCTACAGCCGTCGCTATTACAGTCACCCGGAACCCGAATACACCGGATGCCTCGAGACAGGCAGTTCCATTATGCTAGGTCTTTGTAAATATTAAGGTCTTTTTGCCAAATAGCAGTCGAGTTGAAAGAGAACGATAATAGTTAGTGAAATTGCTGTGCTTTACGAGCGTACCCTAAATTTTAAGACGACAAAATTTTGCGTTGTACAGCTTCATTTGTTCCAACCCACTTTGTTTCTAACATTATATCTATATACTATAATGAAAAAATATTTAAGTCAGTCAGTCAGTCAGTCAGTCGAGGCATGTGACTGGTTGTGGGTTTGATCCTCGCTTGATGAAATGAAATATTTATTTAAATGTATGTTTCCTTTCGACAGAAAATGGGGAACAGAGTGTCCTAACACTAGGTTTCCTTCCCTGCTGTGTGCGTCTAAATCTCTAAACAGCAGGCGAAAAACTTGAAATTTCAAAGTACAATAGATTTTTTGTTCTAACAGCACTGTTAAACGTGAAAGTTTTCCCTGAAGTCCAGCTAGTGCTTGTTGAAATTAAATTGAACTTGAGATGCGAGTATCATGACAGTGTGTGCAGAGCACTACCCCCTATATTGTAAACATGGGCGTAGTCAAGAAGCAATATAGCCACTAGCCTACAGTCGGGTACCTACGTGGTACCTAGTATATACCTATTTGTGGACCTAGCTTTGTATTCACAGGAATTTGATGACAAACAAACGGAAAGGCAAACTAGATGGATTAGTAGTATATAGGTTCTGTATATATGTATGTTTGTATGTGTGTATTTGTCTACGGTCGCTACAATTGAGCGTTAAGCCGCATGTGCTAGTTAGATAGGCCTTTTAATTAAATTATTTTAGTGATAGTTTAGTGAGTGGTGACGCCGTATACAGTTTATTCCACCAGAAGAAGTGAAATATTTATTTCAATTCATTTCTTCACTATGGTGTCGAGGCAATGCGCGGTGTTAAGTTCCGCCACACGCCACACGCAGTGGTCTCGAGATTCGGTGGAAAGTGGGGAACGGAGTGTCTTAGCACTGGGTTCCCTCTGCCTACTCTGCTATGTGCGGGATACAGCGAGAAGCTGATAAAAAAAACAACACTATCACATAAAAAAAAAATTGTGTATATTAGTCAGCAAGTAAATTGCTAACATAATTACCATTGAAATGTACAAACACGGAAGTTAAAAACAAACATACAATAATAGACGTCGTTAGGGGTTCACTTTTAAGTAATTATACAGCATTGTCTCTACCAGGTAAACAATTAGTCAGCTAGAAACTAATTATTCAACTATACCAGGCGTACCATGCCAGGCCAAATATCTATAGATATATATGAGGTCAGTCCTAGCGCAAGGGAACGTAGGACCGTGGGAACCTAATTGTTAAGACACTCCGTTTCCTCCATTTAGAATACAAAAATATTTCTTTCAGCTAAATTGAAATTGAATTCAGAGCTGTCGCGGTAACAGTCAGACACTGTACTGCTGCACCATGATAATAAGTATGCACGAGAAAAACATGTCATAAACTTCTGTCGGGAATTCTCCAAAAATTTCTCCAAATTCTCTCTTGGTAGCCAATTATATTACGTTATATTGTTCAAAGCAAGAAACCGAAAAATAAAATTGTGTTTCTTTAACAACTTTTACTAAGTGGCTTACAAAATTAAATTTATGTTTGATCAGGTCTACTTGGCAACTTTTAAGTTATGGGGAGGACCTGAGGCGATTTTTACAAAAACGAGTGTTAAAAATTTGGCACAGCCTTATTGTGTACGTTTGAGAGATTTTTCTAAAAGTTTATAATTACATAGTATTTTAATGTAATAAAAGAAACTAAAATGGCCAAGTCAGAATCAAAATTAGAAATGGAAATGAAATATTGAATATTTCAACTTCTCATCACGCAATGCTTCCAGAATTTGACGGAAAATGAAGAACGGGGTGTCTTCACACTAGATTTGTGCAGGGATCAAATAAATTATATACAATAATATATGAAAATAATTTATAAATTGTGAATGGGTTAATTAATGCATTTTCTTTGTATATTGTATAAATTTCCCATGTAGTAAGTAGTTCAACAAATTAACTTAAAATAAACATAAAAGATGTTATCTATACTAATATAATAAAGCGGAAGAGTTTGTTTGTTTGTTTGAATGCTAAGATCTCTGGATCTACTGGTCCGATTTACTTTGTTTTTGTTTTGTATGAAAGCTGCATTCTTCAGAAGTGCTATAGCAAATATGTCCATAATACATTACATTACACATATAAACTAATATATTTTAAAGTACTTTCTAATTTGACATGCAATTTATTCTGCCATGTTAATAACAACCGTCGTCGCTACGCGACCGTTACCGCGACATTTTAATATTCATCCTTATGAAAATAATTATAATAGTCACTCTTAACATTTTATCTAGATTGAATTTATAGTTTACTGTATAACATTCTAATAAATAATTAAGGAGATGTCACTGATTCGAACGGGCAGGTGATGTTGACGGTTTTATAAATTTTCAAACTATTGTTAATTTTATGTAATTATTTGCTGTTTATAATTAATATAAACTACACTTTGGTTCTCTTCTTCTTTTCTTGGCGTAGTGTAAAGATTGGTCCTGGGATTTTATTTGATACTGCTCGCAAAAATTATCCTATTTAATATAGAAAAATGTTTAGCTATTTCATTGAGTCGATATCTATGTACGCATGCACGAAGAACTTTAGGTATATTTTCTAATATTAAGAATATCCTTTAGTTACTTGTACTTCTTTTGTTGGTTACATTTCAATAACTCAGATATTTTTTCTAATAATATGTCTATACTTCTTTTTTTTTTGATTATTTAAGCTTATATTTTCTTACTAATTCTGTTGAAAACTGATAATAATTTGATAAATATATTTATTAAATATTCTTATATTTCAAGCAGGTGTAGCCGCGTCCGGGTCCGCTAGTGTTCAAATAATAAGCGAGTTCAATATTATTATTGAAACATGACTTCGGTCATTTTATTATACTCCTACTAAAACAACTCTCCTATATAACAAATTTTCATAGAATCCGCAACGTAAATAAGTTGTCACAAGTATATAAGAATTTCGACATAGCTTGATGAGACGTATGGCTTAGTTTAGAACGCTTGGACGATTTCTAAGAGGTGTGTGTTCAAATCCCGCTACGATCAAAATTTTATGTTTTCACAAAAGTATAATATGTTTCTTTCCTAGGGGTCATACAGGGGATCACATACCGATACAACAAAACAAAATCTACCTATAATTCCCAAATACCTATAATTAACCTATAATTCAATATTAAAAGTAGGAAACTAGAGGGAACTTCTATATCTTTTTAGTTCGAAACCTAAATTAATTATTTTATAAGATCAAATTATGTAAGTATATATGCGTGGGTGACGATAAGTAGCCTGAGGTCGCTTAATAATTTTTATTCGATGTAAATTCTTAATTTATTTACTTTTTTTCCTTTATGTTATAGCAACTTTTACATGTAGCTTCGTCCGTATTATCAATAATAACATTTCCCGTGGTTTATATTTAAACAATTAGCGTGGGAGGCCTGTTATTGCCTTCCTCGATAAGTGGACTACTAAAAAAAAACAATTCAAATCAGTAGATTGTAAAATCTTCGCGTTTAACAAAATAAATTCTTTTATTTTATAATAGTAGTTTAAAAATAAGTAAATAATTTTAGCTTTCGCTTGACAAAAGAATTAAAAATGAATGATAAAAACCCCCAAGTGCAGAAGCTTGTCCAAAAGAAAGAACGAGGACATAGCTATTTAATTATGTATGTGTCAATCGTTGGAATTATACAATGCGATACAGAATTTGGATGTAATCATTGGGTTATTTTTGCCTGGTATTGGCAGTTAGTTATCTTTTAACATTTATTTATTTATAAAGATAGCCATAGCTTCTATACATTACTACTTCAATAAGAGGTTAAGTCAACACCACTATTAAAAAAAATGTTTCTGTTGAACATTAAAAATATTGTATGAAAAAATATCGTCTTTCAATTTCAATTTATTATATTAAATTTCAATTTATTACATTTCCAAACAATTAATTAAAAAATATATATAAAAAGAGATTTTTCCTGATTTGGAAAATTAATGTCAATCAATCAGCGTTGGCATAGGGAACCTAGTGTTAAGACATTCCGTTCTCCACTTTCCGCCGAATTCTGGAGGGATAATAATGAGAATATTAAATATTTCGTTTACAGTCACACTTTGTGCCTGCACACCACCACTGGCCTTAAGACAAGTAAGTGTTTAAATATAAATTTCATTAATACAATAGTTACTCTAGCTAATAATATTACTGTAGATCCAATTCTCTATATAATTGGAGTAGTTATATCCTCAATCAAATCCTTGATTGGAGTCGTAAGGTATAACCGCAAGTCAAGATCGGAACCTGGGGGAAATCAGACGTCATCAGACAACGTTGATTCAATCTAGTTAAGCATTACTATTTCGTAATGCTATTTAAGTTTGTGGTACAGTTGACAAAAAATGATTTAAAAAAATGCTACTATTTAAAATATTTATTTTATTTTATATATTTTTTTCCAACTGTAAAATTAATGGTTGTGGGTTATTTCCTCGAACTGGTATTAAAAAAAGCGCAAGGATTGATTTTCTATAAATTGATAGCAATCTGTCGAAAATTGGATGAAAAGAAACCGAATGGCTTAATACTGCCTTCTCGACTATAAGCTGACAAAGACGTCATTAGTTTTCTATTTTTACCTAGAGGCACTTTTCAATGGTCTTTTTTGTAGCTAAATTTTGGAAATAACTGCATATTTCTCTGCCTTTCACAAAAAAATTATGACTAAAATGATTTATTTTTACAATTAAAAACGTACTTATAACTATTAAGTAATATTTTATAGAAAAATCCTTTTTTATTTTTGTAATATATTTATATTGATAATATGAAATATGGGCAATATTATGGGGTTACATTTTTTGTCTACAGTACCACCTAACTCCATACAAAATCGGCGAATGTGCAATGAAAGTGTCCGATTTGACGCGGGTCAACCCCGAAGCCAAACGTAGGGAATTCTATCTAATATGCCTATTATTCTGAATGTGAGTTCTATATTGGAGACATCCAAAATTTTCACATACATACGAGTATATATGAAATATCTTTGCTACGTTTTCGTTTGCACGTTTCAAATATAATTAGGGGCTTCGTCATAGAATAGCCTGTGACCGTAAATACGATAGTCGTGGGTTCGATTCCCACTCAGTGGAATGGATCATTTGATTCTTTCTAGCTGTGGTAACGATACAAAGCCACCACAGCGTACAAAATATTAAATATTTTATTACCTCGGGTGGGAATCGAACTACAACTTGTCCACTTTACAGTCACAGGCTTGTGCCCCTGCGCTACTACTGGTTTCAGTTTAAATATATATCCGTATATTCGTTCGATATTCGAATCATACGCAAAAGGTCTTGGGTTGAACTAGACAAAGAACGCCGGCGACATTGGTTTCCTGCACCTTTCACGCTATGGTGAACTTATCGCTGGACTATGTGTCCCAGATAACATGAGAAGCTGAAATATTATATATTTTTAATACAATAAAGAAAATGTAATATTCGTAATATATTAGACGTTTTCTTAATAACTAAAACGAAACAAAGATTTCCTCGATCGTGTGGCTTAAAAATATTTTCGTTTTGTCGTTGTTAGAATAAACCCTGTGAAAAAATACAGAGAATAAAAAAAATCATCCCATGCTCAAAAGAGAGTTCTATTTTCGTTAGAACCTGTAATATTTCATTCCGCTCGCCTGAGTGTATAAAAATAATTGTACCTCACTGACGTTCTAGCTTTTGATTTGTCAGGGATCTTGTAGATCAAAGTGGTATTGTGAAAAAAAAGTTTATTAAAACATGCTTTACGTAACAATGAGCGTCGCTAGATTAAAACCATCGTAGCGGAGTGGGTGGTTGGCGTAAAACCGTCTCAAAATGATTACATTTTTTAATTAACTGCATGCATGCCCCCTTCCTGGTGGAGGGGTTCTCGTTAGTTGGTGATTTGGAGTGGAGTGCGGGGAAATGGTGTGAAAATGAACTTAATATAGAGTCCTTAGTTAACAATATATGAAGTTAACGAACGAGATAGATGCGCTTTTTGAAGGTACCTATGTCGTATTGATTTGGAAGCACTGCTGCAGGTAAGTAATTCCACAGTTATATGGTGCACAGAAAGAAGTTTCTATGGAACCGCACAGTAGTAGAGTGTCACCTGTCCAGATGGTGTGGACGATTTTTAAGTCTGCGACATACTGTGCAGTTAGAAAATTCGGCGGCAGGTACAAAGTCAAAGAGTTCATCAGAACACTCCCCATGATAAATTCGGTAGAGGACGCACAGCGAGGAGATGTCTCTACGTAAAGCCAACGAGTCAAGCCTTGCACAGATTATTGGGTCCCCGACGATTTAAACGGATCTATGTTGCAGCGTTGAAATGGGTGAAGCCGTTACTGCTGTGCCCAGCCCAGAGAAGAGTACTCCATATGAGGCCAATCGGTGTTTCGGCGAGAAGTACCGTCTTGCTCTGCTGATGACTCTCAAATTCAGCAAGGCCAAGCTGGCCTAGCTACGATACGGAATGTCTTACCTCTAGGTACCATTTTCTTCCACCTAAAACAGGCTATGTGCGTGATATAGTGTGAAACTAAAAAAATAACAATTTCTTATATACGTAACACAATATTTTCCTTTAAATGTAATAATATAATCCCTAAATTAAATTACCAATAACTCCACTTCCACTGTATCGAAATACGACAGCTAATACCATTATAATAATTTAATTCACCGGATTATTTCTATTGCTCACTTAATACTAGTTCGGGCGATTTAGCGTAAAAGCTAATAAGATGAAACAAAAGACGACTACCAATTACACGCCAATTAAATATGAGGCTAATATTCGATATTATAAGGTATCTTTAAGGAAAATTCATGTTTTTACATTTAAATTTTTTCCTTCTAGCTCAAATTTAATACGGGTTAAGTTAAATCTTCTTACTGGAGACTTGTTACCGATGCAATGCATGGCGAGGCGGAATTTAACGAAATTCCGCTTCTTAATACGCAATGTCTGAAGAATTCGAGGGCAAGTGTAGAACAGAATTGTCCGTCTTAAAACTTTTTTTTAATTGTAGGGGACGTGGCCTACATTATTTAGCTGGAGATTAGCGGCTTGATAATAAAAATAATATTTTAATTAAAAGATGCTTTATTGCTTGCTATATGATAATGCTCAATGAATGCTACCGGTCCGCGGTCCGAGTATGCACTGCCTTATAATCGTAGCGCCGGGAACGTGCGCAAAGGCTGCGGCCGCGGTGTTTGGTTACAATATTTGGACCGAACATGCTCCCGGGCCAAAGATAAATGATACATAAGCTATGATGAGATGACTGAGATGAACTTAAGAAATATTACAAGATGATAAACAATTTTTCTTATAACTAAGTTAAGACTAAATTATACAAATAAATAAAGATTTTCTTTGATTAAAACAAATTATTTTGATAATAGATTGCGGCTACTAATGATAGGGGATGTTGCTTGGTTTTTAAATATAACCCTATCACAAACATATGGCTGACGGTCAGCCTTGCTCTGCTTTCGCGCACTTTCACTGACACTAACACTATCACTAACACTTGCACTACGGTTATGAAGAGGAATCTCGGGTGAGANTAACCTATTTTATATAAAATGTTTAGTTATTTCATAGAGTCGATATCTATGTATGCGCGCACGGAAAACTTTAGGTACTTTTTCTAATATTAAGAATATCCTTTACTTACTTTTACTTCTTTTGTTGATTCATTTCAATAATTTAGTTATTTTTTCTAATGATATGTCTCTACTTATTATTCTTTTTGATTATTGTGGCTTATATTTTCTTACTAATACTATTGAAAACTGAAAATAATTTCATAAATATATTTATAGTTCAAGCAGGCGTAGCCGCGTCCGGGTTCACTAGTAAATTATAAAAAGCATTTAAGAATTTCCACGTAGCTAGTATAACAACATATGGCTTAGTCATCAGTGTGCTTGGACAGAGTTAGTAAGAGTCCGACTACGTTAAAATTTTCATACATTTCTTAAAATAGCATTCCAACTCTTAGTAACTTATCAAATATTTTGTTCTGGAAAACTAGCTTTATCCTTGGTTTTATTAATATTAAATTATTTTCTTATTACAAAAACATAACACTCGTCGAACCAATATTTAGTGTAAATAATAAATATTTAATATATTTTAATTATATTGTTACATAGTAATTTATTAGCAGATAAAATTGATTACAGCTGACTCACGAAGCAACGGAATAAACAAGTATGCTCGAGACCGGATGAATAGAATATTCATGAAGGGATATTTTTATAGTTGTTTAACTATTAATATTGAATCTATAACGAAACTTTTCTTATTAAAAAAATCCTAATACCTTTAAATAGTTTATGGTAATATAACTGAGGTCATCCTGGCGCAGCGGCACAAGGGTGTGAACA
The DNA here is from genome assembly GCA_013403645.1 of Heliconius nattereri. Lineage (NCBI taxonomy): Eukaryota > Metazoa > Arthropoda > Insecta > Lepidoptera > Nymphalidae > Heliconius > Heliconius nattereri. The sequence goes on from JAAIXI010000240.1 coordinate 1,078,631, forward strand.
CAACGGTTGTCGGTTCGATTCCCATTCGAAGAAGTGAAATATTCATTTACGTTTATATTTCCATTTCTTCGCTCTGGCGTCGAGGCAAAGCGCGGCGTTGAGTTCTGCCATTCACCACGCAATGCCTCCAGAATACGGCAGAAAGTGGGGAACGGAGTGTCTTAACATTAGGTTCCCTCTGCCTATCCTGCTGTTTGTGGGATATCAGCGTGAAGTTGATTTAATTTTATTTTAACTAACCGTATTCCATTTAAAATGGTTTTTTTCTTGCTTATAAGACATTTTAATTTAATTTTCTTAGATAAAGCATGTTGAGTTTCGGAACTCAACGTCGCGATTTATCTTTTATTTTACCGGAACAGAAAAGAAAATGGTTCATTCCCCTAAGTGGGAATCGAAACCACGACGGACTGCGGTTAAATTGTCCTCGCAAATATCTTTTATGCGCATACGAGTACATAATTAGTTACAATTTTGCTATTATTCTTAGACTATAGATACTCTTGGAAAATAAATTTTGATTTAAGAATAGCACTGTCGCTAGGTACTAAGTAGCAATATTTGAACTGATCTTTAATCGATAGCCTTTTACAAATAAGTGGCAAAGTTAGATGAAATTAGATACTTGACCTTTTTCCCAGTGACTGCCAGTGATTGCTCCGATTCCAACTAAATATTTTCTGTCTGAGACATTTTAATCCTTTGAAGAGAATATTTGTCATTAAAATAAGGTTATACTTTCTATATAAATGGTAATCTGTACTATGTATATATTTTTAAAATATTTTTATGTTTTTCATACTGCACTATATCTAAATCGAAGAGCTTGTTTGGTTGAACTTGCTTAGGAACAACTAGTTCTATTTTAAAAAATCTTTATGTTTGAAAATACCATTGCATCGAGGAAGGTCATAGGGCATATATTATAGTACATCATGTTAAATATTTTAAAAATAATATAAATAAATGTTATTTTATCTCAATGCAAATTATATAAAAATGCAGTGAAGATCACTATAAATTGCAGATCGTAATGCACTATCACTAAATTATCTTTACTTAACCTGCTAGATGAGAAGTATACATCTAGGGTTTACACCGCTTGTAGCAGAATAGGTAAAGTGAGCATAATTTTAAAACACTCTGCTGCCCACTTTCCGTTTTATTCTGAAAACATTTAAAATCAACCTTGAGCTTTACCTCGAAGAAATGAAATGATATATTTTAAAAATCATTTCCTCGAGTGGCAATCGTATCGACATCAAAACTATATAAAAAAAAACCCATTCCCATCACACAACTGCTTGCTCGATTGATTAAAACCGACGCAATCCTTGGACCAACACTAGTCCTGTTAATTATTTCCACGCGTACGTTTCAATACAAACACCGGGTAAATTGCAATCTAGAACAGAATTGTAATTTACTTGAAAATTGTTCACGGAATTTCATAGTAGCTTAATGTAATATGTTTGTGGGGTTCCATGTGACATTTCGTGCCTATCGCAAACTACGAATGTAACGACGATTTTCAAATACAGTAGTGCTAAATATTGTAATCAACAAGTACCTAGCTGTCGGAACAGCTTTGGAGGTATTAAATGTGACTGTGCACTAGCTTTGATAGTTTTCAAAGGGAAATATGCTGAGAATATAGTTAGGATAGGATTGGTTGATACTAATGTGGTACAGGTTAGAAGAAATCATCCTTACCAGAGCCTAGAGAGAAAATAGACTTTCAATATAAATGGACTATCCAGCGCCCCTTTTTTTTCCTCTCAATTGCACCTCAGCTCACCTCCAGATATCAACCAAACCATCTTAGCTCCTAATGTTAATTAAGTGTAGATTTATATGGATATTTTTGTGATAATTACATTTTTTTATTGATACTTATTTATGTCTTACAAAGCAGGGTTGGGTGGTATATTTCCGTTCCCCACTTTCCGGAACAAAAATATAATTTCATTTCCTTGAGTGCGAATCGAACCCACAAATCGTGCCAACGCCACGCCTGGCCTCAAATGCCAATTTTCTTTATTTTACGTTCAGTGAGTCCATGCTAAATATTTCATAAATTATTTTTTCAACTAATTTACAAACATGATCACACACACGTCTTCCTCAATTGGATTAGTGACTTGAGTTGGGTGATACAATGTAACTCCATGCTTAAATTGCTTAATCTTAATCTGACTGAGAAAATCCCACCTCCACAATAATTATATACCTTTTCACTTGTTAGATTTGAAAGCACAATTATCTATCAAAACTGACTACCATGTATAGGAGTAAGCATAGTATATTATGTTTTATGAAAAAAGTTTATATTAATTTTTTAGTTTCACGCTGCACATATAATTATACTTAGAAAGAATATAGTGACAAGACACTCAGATCTCCACTTTCCGAATTTGAGATAGTGAAACAAGTCAAAGTCTAATTTTTTTTTCACCAGGCAGGTGACATAAAAATTATTTATTCCCCCGAGTGAGGATCGAACGTATTACCATGTCGTGTACAGCTGCCAATGCGCCTCTATGTTTTCTTAAATTATTATATTATTATTTAAGCAGTGACTAAATAATGTATTTAAAGACCACAAAATACGTTTATTATACATTACTAACCTTACCTACGAAGGCCCACTAATTTCGATACGTGAAATCTGTCACTCACGAAAGCCAATTTGGCTTGGAAGATGTTTCAGGTATATACACATATGTACATTGTTATATCAATTACGGAACAATGTTTATTAATTCTTAGTCTTACTATGAATATTTATAACACGGTGGTCTTTACATAAAGAAGGCCATAGTAGCGCAGTGCGGACAGCATTTGACTGTAAGCGCGATGCTCTTGGGTTCGATCCCCACTCGGAGACAATTATTATGGTTAATAACACCACTCAATATGCAGTGTTGGTTTCGTTGATCGTCCGTATTCACGGTTATTTAACGTCAATACTATTGATACATACATATATGTAGAAAATATCTCCTTTATAGGTACATTGTAATTTTAATATATTTAAGTTAATGGCTACCATCTTAAAATTCCTCATTCAATTAATATTATAATCTTAAATCTTTTATAGATTTACTTTACTAATTTTAAATCGATACGCTAATTAAAAGTTATTTATTGGTTATTGTTTAACGTTTGTGGCTTTTTTAAATTAAAAACTTCAGCAAACAAAGCGAAGAGTCTCAACTTTTGTTTTTAAACTTCTCCGATAAAATACAGAAGAAATAGCTGCTCTTTATAATTCAAAGATAAAAATTTTATGATGCACCTTTTATCTAAATATTTCTTGAGCAATTTTGAAACAAAAAATACACCGCTTCTTAAATATATAAAATAAGGAGTACATGCTTGTGACTGTAAAGCCAACAGGTGAATTTGAGTCCCAATTTTTTTTATGGAAAAAAGGACAAGGCAAACGAGCGTTCGGGTCACCTGATGGTGATCACCGCCGCCCACGACCCCGTGCAACAGCAGAGGAGCTACAGATGCGTTGCCGGCCTTTGAGGTGAAGATAGTCGCGCTTTTTGAAGGAATTGGGGAAAGCCTCCAAAAAATGGAGAAAGAAAGTATCTTAATGAGAACAGAGTGTTTTAATACTAGGTTTTAAGGCTTAACTCTACCTACCCAGCTATGTGCGGAAACAGTGTAAAGCTAAAAAAAGTATCAATGCCCGGTCTCAACAATAAATATGGTAATCAACGTATTTATTACTGAGCAAAATTCCAAATTTCTTGGAAGTAGTGAATTTGCTTAGTAAATAAAAGTTGCCTATAATAGTAAAGGCAGAGAGGCACTAGCGCTAAGGCACTAATTCCTTTGCATTCCATCCAAATTCGAGAGACGACGTTATGAGTGATGGAAGTCAAGGTTACACTATATCTTACTACAACAGGATAGAGAGAATAACTAATTCCACTGTCCCAAATAAGTTACAATGCTATTAATATTATAAATGTGAATGTTTGTGTTTGTTCCACGCAAAAACTACTGAACGGACTTAGATAAAACTTTACAACTTCCTTTACTTCTACATCAGATTCAAATTCAAATTCAAATTCAAAATATTCTTTATTCAAATAGACTTATAATAAGCACTTTTGAATCGTCGAATGAACATATGAACAAAAAGCTACCACCGGCTCGAAGAGCCGGCAAGAAACACGGCGACAGAAGCCTACTTATATTAATGTAAAAAAATATATAATTTGCTTATAATATAATAATAACTTTAACCGAGCATTTGGGTTTCTAATAAAAATAAATATCAAAAACAAAATTCATACAAACGTTTCCAATAGAGTTGCACTTTCATTAACAATGTAACACTTCCTAATTCCAAGGAAGGACACTCAGAAAGATAACGATATTATTTTTAGGGTTTCGCTAGATCGAGGACACCGTATTACCTAATTTGCTGAGTTGATCCCTTCAGTGTCCACTAGTGGATCGATTGGGTCACTTGTGTTTATGTGTAATGTTATAAAACTATATGAAATATTGGAAAAAAAACCATTTTTTTTATAAAATACAACAAATATTTGTGTCAAAACAATTTTATTATACATCTTAAACAAAAATTAAGATCGAGACGGTATTTAAAAAAAACAATACGATATTTCAGCCGTCACGTACATTAAGGCAATCGAGCTTTCAATGACGAACGTGAAAATCCATCAGCATCTATTTTGAAGGGAAAATCTTGGCTGGAGTGAAATTAAATAATGTATATAAGACAAAGAGAGTGGAGTGGTTAGACCTCGCTCTTTGTTCGGTCGCCCTGGTACTGTTTCTTTTAAATTTTGTTCCAATTTATAAGAGAAGAGCGTTTTTAATTTTTATACTTAATTTTTTTTATTTTACCTTCTCATAACATTTTGTAAATATAGTATTGTAGTGCGTGTTATAGATAATTAATAACCATTTATACATATACATAAATATATTTAGCTAAAAGGTTTTCTAAACATTTTACACTTCTTAGTATTCTTTTCTCGGTTTAACTCGCATTGCACCATAATGTGTCTGGGAATATAATCTGGGAATATACTAAGACACTTCTGTTCCTGACATTGGTCCTTCGGGAACACTTTATCATTTTTTTAATAATTTTTAAAATATTTGATTTTTAAATTATTTAGATACTTATCGCTTATGACTTTGGCCGTGACATATTCCTGTGAGGCAGGAAGCATTCTCTTTTAAGCAACCATATAATATAGCAGTTGTGTACAACGATCATACGCCTGTAGACATCGCTTGTACAACATTCTTCAATTTCCCAGTTATTAGGTAGAGGAAACATTAAATTTTCTTTTAAAAATATTTTAAAATATTTTATAAATTGTTACTTTTATTTACTTCTTGTAAACGCGACAGGTTGTGAGTTGATTTCCCGTTAGAAAATTAGAAATATTTAATATTTTAATTTCCTTGTTCTGGCAACGAGCGGAGTTAAGTTTCGCCACCCTACATGCATTGGCTGCAGAACTCTTTGTAAATAAAACGTAATGTCAAGCTTAACTGCCTTGTTATCAGTGCAAGGAAATGAAATGAAATCATCCATTAGAATTCACAATCGTCATATTTTAGTCATACACTGCAAACGCTGTGGTGCATGCAGTCCTTAAATTACTTTAATTATACCATTATTCGTTTCACTTTAAAAATCGTCTTTTCCTTTGTGAGTCTTAAACGTCAGTTGTTCAAAGAGATGTCTTAGAGTCCCTTGTCTCATTGATTGCTGCAATTAGCTAATAGTGCCGTTTTCACAAGAAACAAAGCCTGTCTAAGAAATATATAAGCAACTTAAAAGTTGCTTTAATGCTTTAATAAGTATATAATGAAAATAAGAGTAAATTTAACTAAATGAGTAAAATAGCAAGGGCTTATTGAAAATAGAATAACTTCGAATTAATATTTAATCACACTTCACCGAATATTTCGAATATAACAGGGTAAGAAGATGGAAACTAGTGCTTAGAGATCCATTCCTCACTTTCCACTGAATTGTTCGAGGCAGAGTTGAGTGGCGAACTTAACGCCAGGATTTTATCTTCGTACCAGAGCAAGGAAATAAACATTAATAAATAACAATTTATACCTCCGAGTGGAGATCGAACCCATAATTGTCGCGTTGCAGTCATAATCTTGTACCCATGCGCCTTCCTTTCCATAAAATGAAAATCATTTTAAGATAATATGTTATTAAAAGGAACAATTTATAATGATTTAGTTGTACATCCAATTAATGTATAGTTGTAAAAATTCCTTAAGATTTTATGTTAATCACTTTATTTTTTGCAATATATTAATGGATGAAAATTTATAAAATATACATTTATTAATTTTCATAACTAATATTATAAAATAACACATTATAAAATATAAATTAAGTTGAAGTAATAACCTTTAAAGTTTAACTTAAACTTGTGGTCCAGACGCGACGGGACGTCTCACTCTGGCTTAGTGTAGCGTAGCATTTCGTAGCGCTTCGTAGCACGTCACAGCTCGTAACTTAAAAAGTAATCTGTTGAATATTAGTACGTATTTTTATTTTATTTAGGTTCACGCTATATCCCACTTATAGCAAGTTAGACAGGGGGAACCTAATGTTAAGTCTGTTCCCTACTTTTCACCCAATAGCGTCACCCATAGCGTTTTAAGTGGAAATCTATCCCTCGCTTTGTCTTTGTATCCTACTAAAGAAATGAAAATATTTCACTGCCCTAAGTTTGAATCAATAAGTTTGAGTCAGTCGTTATGGTGTAAAGTTTTAAGTATCGGATTCAAGATATTTATAGAATATTCTGATCATTTTTGTGTCAAAGTGAGTCAACGGAGTGTCTTAACACTAAGTTCCCTCTGCCTATCCTGTGTGCAGGATACAGCATGAAGCTGACTAAAATGACACTTATTTTAATTAAATGTTACATACATTTAAACAGTAAAATGTTCTGGTATTTACTATTGTAACAGTATGTGATTATTAGAGTATGATCTAATCTAGGGATGAACTCGGATAGATAAGGAAACCTTTGAAGCTAGGGTTAATCTTGTTTACTGCATTGCCTAGTTAAATCTAATCCTATATAATCAAAAGTAGTTAGTTAGTATATTTATAATAGATATTTTCAATTTGATTCATTTTTACCTTTACGATGTTCCACGCATATAGCAGAGTAAGCTGAGGGAACCTGGGAACCTGTCTTGTCTGGGAACTTTTCAACACTTTTCGCTGGATTCTGTAGGCATTGCGTGTGGAGTAGTGGATCTAATCGCCGCGAATTCCAGTTAGCTTGTTACCAGAGCTAAAATGAAAATGTTAAATATTATATATATTAATTTTCAAATTTTTCTATTTATTTAATTCAATTTATTTTTAATCCTTATTTACAGTTACACGCTTGTACACCCATACGCCATACTCCACAATTGGCCTTAACTATATTTAAGTACCATTTGTACGGATCTATTACGAGTATATTAAAAAAATAGGTTATTTTTTTAAAATAAATCAAACAAAATGTATAAATATTTTTGATTTCTCGACTCCCTTACGCATTCGGATGAAATACGCTCTTTTTTATCCCCGGATATTAAGCAATATTTCAAAAGGAATACATATATATTTTTTTGGACAAGCTGTCAGAAACAGGGGAAAATTGTATTTAAGGAAATATTCTAGGGAAAATGTAAGAAAATCACAATGAATAGATAACATTTAATAGACTGGCGTACCTACTCTATATTTTTAATACAAATTATATATATAATGTGTTTTATAATTATCCTTGGATATTAGGGCGAACAGTAAAACTATAACTAGAATTGAGTTGCTCTGAAAAGAGATTTATTACGCATGTAAATTTTCACACTTTTACAAATATTCTTTAACCTTAATCTATCACAAGCTCACCTAAAAAGAGAAACAACATTTAAAACTATTGTTTCACCAGTTCGTAATAATTAAATATTAAAATATATTTTTCTCCTTAGTTTTTCAGAGACGTCAACGTCATATAAATAGAATAGAATAGAATATGTAGAATTTGAATATATGTGAAAGAAGTATCACTAACTTCTTTTATATTATATATTTATATATTTAAAAAACTTTTAGTTAAGTTAACAATTGAAAATGATTTCAAGTCACAATAAACTTTTAATACTCTCTTGCGGTGTTGATTTCCGCAAATCAAGGCCTTAGGCGAAAAGTGGGGAAAGGAGTATTTTAGCACTAGGTTTCCTCTGTCTACTCTATTTTAGGCGGAATACGGCGTGAAACTGAAAAAAAAAAACTTAGAGAATCTATTTAAAGCTTCAACCGCTATTGCACATACAGCTTTAATTTATTTTCATTCGTACGCTAACAAACTTTGTGCTGGAAATCAACGTTCCCCTTTGCTGTGTCTGATGAAGTGGCAAATCTCTAAATTGACTGCGCTGTGGTTCTTCCGCATACATTCACGTATAAATAACACTAAACACGTGACCCGCCTCCCGAACTGTTCTACATTATTTGAAAACTGTCGGCGCTTTTGTGGAAATAGTTCTTTAGTGATTTTTTTTATTGGTTTTATTTGAGCTTTCATTTCTGATTATGATAGTTTATTTTCTTTTTTAGGAAACGTTATTGACTTAACTACAATAGTTCCTAAACGAGCATTAAATGATAAACATACGAGAGATATATGAGAGATAATGTATTGCTTAGTTTTCGGTACATACATTTCTTTATAATCCAAATATTTTTAACTTTACACTGCCATACCGAGGCAGGCAGAGGGAACCTAGGCACCTAATGTTTTCTTTCCATTTTCCATTTAGATAATTCCGTTGCCTTTCCGTTGAAAAATTCTTGAAATATTGCGTGTTAAATGGCGGAACTCAAAGCCGCCTTAACCCGTTACCAGAACGAGTAAATGAAAATATTAAATATTTCACTCCCCCGAGTAGGAGAGTAGAGTATGTACTATAAACTTTTTTACACAGACACAAACATTTACTTAAATACAAATATAATTTATTATTTATATCTTTGATGTATAAAGAAACCGCCAGTAAGCTACTTAAAACCCATATTGAGGTCAGAAGAAAAAAGCGTTTAAAAAGATTAAGAGACCATCTTTTCTTATAAGAAAATACTTAAGATTATTTTAAAAAAAAATATTATAATATTTATTTATATTATAAAAACGCCTTTGTACTTTATATATTATACTAGCGACCCGCTCGCGGCTTCGCCCGCCTTAACTACTGAATTATTCATATAATGTATGTTTGCAAAGCACTTAAGATAATGTGAAAATTAATTAAACCCTAATCCAACCCGCATTTTCGTAATTCCAATAAGGATTTTCCAATTGTTTTAAAATAAACACAAATAACAGAAAACTTAAAGGAAAGAAATTATAAACAACAGACTACCTACTATTCTCTTACCCAAAAATACTTAAACGAAAGATGTAACCAACTATGTCGCGTGGAAATACCTTATAATTATTGGATAACTCCAAAATACGTGCAATCACTTCTAAATTTACTTTTCGGGGCGCAGAATTGAAGCATTCTCTCGGCTATCTCCGTAGTAGCTCAGAACGACATCAGAGCGTTGGTCCGACCGTGGTCCCAGGCGAAAACTGGCTTTAGAGAAGACACATGGAAGGGGATGCGGGAGGGGACTGGAATTGGACCCTCGGTTTCTTGAGGGAGGCCTAGATTAAACGACCAAGGTGACTGCTCGTGAGTCAGATTTGGAGGAGGATAGAAAGTCCCTCGGAAGAAGACGTCTGACCTCGGGCGGCAGGGTATGCGGAGTGCCTTAGGTGCAGGTGATCCGATACACCGGCGCAACGGAATACGTTGGACGCGAGGCGATCAATGTGTACCTCTAGGGTTTCTATTTTTAGGTTGCGGTGAGTGGCGCGTGGTGTTCACGTAGTATGGTGCCTGCGTCACTCGCCGGAGGGTGAGGTTCCGTACTACCTACAGGATTCCTCGTTGAGTAATACTCGCTAGGGCATTGTGATGTCATCAATGTATAGTGCGTAGAGAGCAGGTGACAAAATTCTGACTGGGACAACGGCAGCGATCGGGTCGCTGCTAGACCTCGCACTCTCAACTCTCACGCAAAATGTCCTGTCACTTATAAAGCAGAGCGGCAAAAAACATGCGCGACGTGCTGGGGGGTGCCGGCTGATGAGCACTTTATGAAGTAAGCCCGGGTGCCAGACGCGGTCGAATACGCGCTACGTCAAGGAAGACTACTATTACACACTGATACTATTTCTCGGTTGATCACTATTGTGGCGTAGTTTATCCAGAGTGGTATACCCGCTCGCCAAACTGCTCTCTTCGTGGGTAGATGTGCGACTGGAGAAGTGATAGGAATAACTTCTCGAACAGCTTGGCGACTGTGCTGAGGAGGATTATAGATCAGTATCCCTCAGCAGCATAATGAGCAGGCCTTCCTTCCATGCCCGGGGGAAAAAAGCCAGGCGGGCGCGGCGGATCCACTATTATAAGCAAAATGTTGCGGGGCACGGCGGACGCGTGGTGGGCGAACCGTTAATCAGCAAGGATTTTTTAGTAGGTACTGTAATTTTAAATCTGTGCTACTAATCTTTTCAAGTACTTATTAAAATATATTTAAATTACTATTTTTAGATATTTAAATTACTATTTTTAAACGGAGAAAATTATAAACAAAAACCTACCTAATAATAACTACTACAAAAAATATGAAACCAAATATATCGCGCTGAATTAATACATTCAAATGCAATTATCCAATACGTGAAACGCATCTAAATCTTCTTTGCTATAGAGGCTGGCGGGTTTTTTTTCGAGCTTGTGGTTAATGGTTTTAAAACAGCGACACTGATTGGGTAGGCACTACGTGTCTGCCTGTGAGGAAAATTAAATAGAATGCATCGGCCGGGAATCAAACCCGGGCCCCCGCGTGGCCGGCGAGCATTCTACCACTGAACCACCGATGCGTGTAAGGCAGGCGGGCGCGGCGGAAGCGCTTGTATAAGCAAAACGACACGGGGCGCGCAGGGACGCGAGTGGCGAGCCGTTTCGCAGCAAGGATTTTTTGATATTGTAACAACTTCTAAAGTACTTATTAAAATGAAAAACAGTAAGAGACAGNCGAACTATTGTTAATTTTTATGTAATTATTTGCTGTTTATAATTTATTTAAACTACACTTTGGTTCTCTCCTTATTTTATTTGATATTGCTCGCAAAAATTAACCTATTAAATATAGAAAAGTGTTTAGTTATTTCATAGAGTCGATATTTACGAGTATGTTCGCGCGCACGGAAAACTTTAGGTACTTTTTTTAATGTTAAGAATATCCTTTAGTTACTTTTACTTCTTATGTTGTTCTTATTCATTTCAATAACTCAGACATGTTTTAAACGGTTTTTTTCTAATAATATGTCTCAACTTATTATTCTTTTTGATTATTGAGGCTTATATTTTCTTACTAATTCTATTGAAAACTGAAAATAATTTCATAAATATATTTAATAAATAATCTTATAGTTCAAGCAGACGTAGCTGCGTCTGGGTCCACTAGTTTACTATAAACTTTTTGACGCAGAAACAAGCATTTACTTAAATACAAATATAATTTATTATTTATATCTTTAATGTATAAAGAAACCGCCAGTAAGCTACTTAAAACCTATATTGAGGTCAGAAGAAAAAAGCATTTAAAAAGATTAAGAGACCATCTTTTCTTATAAGAAAATACTTAAGATTATTTAAAGAAAAAAATATTATAATATTTGTTTATATTATAAAAACGCCTTTGTACTTTATATATTATATTTGTTTTGAACGTATAAACGGTGTGACTGTAACGCGACGGTAGTGGGTTGGAACCCCACTCATGAGCCTCTCAACAAGCAATACCTCGAAAAATGCGGCGGAAAGTGAGGATCACAGTACTATAACATTATGATCCCTTTGTCTAACCTGCTGTGTGCGGGATACAGCGTGAAGCTGAAAAAATCACCAAAATAACTATAAGCGACGAGGTGAAATATTATACATAGTTAAACAAGACCCTTATAAGAAACATCCTGTTTAAATCGAGAACGCACTGAAATACACTATCGAAGCTGTTCTCATAATGTGTTAGGTTACTGAAGAAAAACAACTTCTTAGAGAGAAAAGTTTTCGTTGGAAGGAAAGTTCTAAATAAGCTAGATGTTAATCCCCAGAACCCTTTTAGCAAATTTCTAGAGGTAATACCTACTTGTTAGGAATTACTAACAGAATTTCTAGAGATAGCTTCGTACAATTTTGATCGTTTCTTTTACCTGTTGAGAGAAAAGGTTATTATTTTAATTAATAACTATAAATAATAATAAATAAATAAAATATATATTTATTTCAGTTTCACATTTTCTTTACCTATGTGTGAAGTAATGAGACCAACCTAGTAAGTTACTAGTTAAACTTGTACTTGTGTAAGGTGGCCCCGCTCTTCCATAACACTTCATACATTTGTGGAAATAAATATCTATACAATATCACCTAAAACTACAACAAATAATATATATATTATTATTATATTTTTTTTTGCAATATACATATCTAAATTTAAACGTAACTAAATCTTAAATAAAAATAAAAATACAAGTAAAAATACGGGTAAGACGATTTGTTTGAGGGTCATACATGTGGGTGTACATGTGAGAACGTGTGAGTGTGAATGCATGTGTGTGAAGGCTTCTGTAGCATCGTAATTCAAAGATAATAACCACGCTGTTAATATTTTCTTAAATTGATAAATGCTCGTACATAAAGGATTAACATTATTTTTTTTGTTGATTTTATTATATAAAAATATAGACCGATTTGTAAATTGGCTATTGCCAAATTTTGTTCTCATGGGAGGAATATATGCAGTCACATTTCTTCTTTTATTGTGTAGTTTAGAATTACTTGAGAAAGTGGTGACTCTATGCACTTTTACAGTACATTGGAGTATATATAGCTTTCGAACGGTTAGTAATTCACAGTAGTTGTATATTCTCTCAGTGGAGAATCTAAACGGCTTAAAAAACATTACTTTTAGCAAAGATCTCTGTACTCTTTCTAATTGAAGAAATTTTATTTTTGTTGCACCGCCCCATACGGAGATGCAATATCCCAGTATCGATTGTGCTAAGGCAAGATATATTTGGATTAATAGTTATTTAATTGTTACGTGTCTTAATATCCAAATAAGTTTCCGAATTCTAGAACTGGTGAAGTCTATGTGTGGATGCCAAGAAAGTCGTTGATCCAGCATAACACCAAGATATTTAGTTGTGGATAGTCTACTCAGAGTTGACGGAGCACAATCACACAAATTAGTACTGTCATACAGACAGTTAAGCAACTCTATTTTGAAATCATTTTCAGACTGAGTTTTACTATTTATAGTGAAACACATGTAATTTGTTTTGTCTATGTTAATAGTAAGTAAGTTACATTTTAGTCAATATATACAAGTTATATACGCAAGTCCCTTTTCTGCAAACCGCTTGACAGCGTTCCATGAGGAACTTGAAAAAACAATTGCAGTATCATCTGCATATGCGATTCGACCATTATCAATCTTTAGACTCAATAAGTCGTTAATATTTCCTATTTTTACCCTTTGTTGTCTGTTGCTTAAGTAGTCTTTAAATATCAGTAGCGATGTGCCCCTAATTCCTATGTTTTTAAGCTTTTGCAATAGAATGGGGTCAGATACAGTGTCAAAAGCTTTTTTGAGATCTAAAAAGACAGTTAAGCATTTTTAGCCTTTATCAAGGACTTCAGTGATATGACAAGTCAGTGATAGAATTGCTTCTTCAGTATATTTATTTCGTCTAAAACCATATTGGGCGCTGGAGATAATCTGAATTTTTTCCATGTAACCGAGTAACCTGGAGTTCAGTATCTTTTCTATGATTTTAGCAATAGGTGGTAACACTGAGATAGGTCCGTAATTACTTGTATCATTAAAGTCACCTCCTTTGTAGACTGGAGTTATTGTAGACTGTTTTAACAGGTAAGGTAACAAATAATTGGGGTAAGTACATGTGTAGGTAGTTTTAAAAAAGTTGTAGGTATGTTGTCCCACTTAGGGGCACTGTCAAATTTTAAATTCATTATAACCGATTCTATTTCATTAGTATCTGTCTCAAGCAAACCAAAAGAAAACGATGTTGATTTTATAAAAGGTTAGGTAAGGTTTATTGGCGTGGGTAGGTAAGGTTTTTTAGGTAATAATTGATAGATATCGATGTAAGAAAATAAAAAACGTAAAAAAAAGTTTTTTTTTATTGAAATATTTAAAAAATGCCGTCCTTAAATGGGGCCAATGGGCACATGTAGTATATAAATTTTCGAAACTATTTTTGCGACACGAAATGTTTTATAACACTTTTTACACTATCAACGCGTTTTTTTATGGCACATTGCACGTCTCAGTTGCTAGCAAAATTTTTGGGAGTAGTGGTCTACCCCGTGGTGCTGCAGACTTGGTACTGCAGAAGCTGCTGGTCGCATAAATACGTTGATGTTTTCGTCTCTTAAATCGTGACGAGCGATGTAACGAAAAAATCAAGCTAATTTATACTGTTTATATTGGTTAGCAAGTGCAGGCGCCGCGAATTTGCAACAGCAAGATCCAATGTATGTGAAAATCAGCCAAGATGACGGAATAGTTATATTTAATGCACTTCTATAATATGGGTATAAAATGAAAGGACTTGTTAAGAGTACCTCGAAAAATAGTGTTACGTCATTTTAAATCCAATATGACGGACCATCCAAAGTAACAGAATAGTTAATTTTTATGTACTTGTACATTATGGGTATAAAATGAAAGGGATACTTGAGAGCAACTGGAAAAATGATGTGACTTTATTCTAACTCCAATATGGCGAACCATCCAAGATAGCCGAATACTTATTTTTAGCCTACTTCTACAATATGGATATCTATTGAAAGGGTTCGTTGAGAGTAACTCGAAAAATAATGTGACGTTTTTCTAACTCCAATATGGCGAAACATCTAAGATGGCGGAATAGTTATTATTTATGCTCATCGGCAATTCGGGTATCAAATGAAAGGGCTTGCCGAGAATAATTAGAAAATATGTGTATAAATAATGTGACCTAGCCTAGCCAGTGGTAACTAAAAAGTAATAAATAAATTATAAGCAATAAATCATTTTTAGAAGAAGCTTTTATTTAAACGCTCTAAAAAGGAGAAAATAAAATTTGTCTTTTAAATTTTAACTATCAACTCATAATTTCATTGTACACAATTTATATGATCATAAAAGCTTGTCGCGTTAATCAATATTTAATTAAATTGAAACTTTAAAAATTGAAACTTAGCCGATTTTACATAATTAAATTAGTACTAGTTTAGTTACACAAGTAAATCGCGCGACAAGCTTTTATGATGTGCTTTAACACTAGAAATGCTAATATTGATACCTCCCTTGAACCGCCGTCGTGACAAATTTGTCCCATTTTGCTTATTATGTAGATTATTGTTATGATACTAGAAACTTATTATTAAAATAATTCGTTATATGTAGACCATCTTTAATAATCAATTCTTATTCTTTAAGAAACATAAAAGTACCAAAAAACAAAACACAAAGCAAGAATCAAATATTTCAAATAAGTTTTAAGGTCGTGACAACTAACTGAATAACTCTTACAAAATGATAAGTTATTGAAATTAGTTAATTTTATTATTAGGCCAAGTAATACATTAATATATTCTGCAACAGTGATACATCACAGATGATTTATAACATTGCGTGGTAATACCTCCAGAATTCGGCGGAAAATGCCAACGGAGTGCATAGCACTAGGTTCCTAGGTTCTCACTACCTACCCTACCCTTGCCCACATTTGGTGTCGAGTGTTTCTCTGAAATTCGAGCCTAGCTTAGCCAGAGTCCTTTCATCTGATACCTGACTTGAAGTAGCGAAAAAAAATTGTATTGACACCAATTTTACCCCACTTTTCAGGCTATTATTTTTAAGATTAATACATAAATGTATAGTTTTCAGATTTTTTCCTGAACTAGTACTATATGTAGATGCGAGCTGCCAAATTTCATAATTCTAAGTTAACTGAAAGTATCTTATTAATTTTGATTCCCTTTATAGTGTTGAAATACACGTTTTTTACTATATAAATGGTCATATCTTTTTTTAAGGGCGCTTTTTCAGGAAATCAAAGGACTGTTGGTCGTCATATAGTTGATATTCATATACTATATGAATATCAACTCGATTTCTCCAAGCATTCCTGACATAAAGGCACAGATAGACGGATGGACAATAAAAGATCTTATAAGGGTTTTTTTCCCTTAAAAGGTAAAGAACCCTAAAAACTTACGCATTGACTGCTAAACCTACTTTCAAATTTTATCCGCCCCCGCATCACCCTTTCACCTCCACCTCGTCCCCGAGGCATGAAAATATGTCAAAATATACCCTTAAATAATATAATAATAATGACGGGACAAAAATGACCTAGCGGCAGTTATAGGTAAATCATAAAATTATTTATATTATTAATTAAATAAATGTGTAAAATTAGTAAAAGTCAAAAAGTTTCATCTAATTAAATTAACAAATAAAAAAGTTATATACAATCAAACTTGCGTATGGGACAAAAATGTGACGGTGGCGCTTCTAGTGTTTATATAATCATTTTTTTTTAATTTTGAAGTACATATCTGTTTTAACGCGTCGTTCAAACCTAGTAGTATTTTATAAAAAATACATAGCTTCAATCTTTTTTACATTTACATACAGAGAGTAGGCACACTTTAGACTTAGAGTTAGGACATCCTCATTTTTTGTCCAAAATTTCGTGACATTGAATTAACCTCAACGCCGCGCCTTGTTTATCAGAGTCTTTAAATGTATTTATTTTTAATACAATCATTCTCGGAGCGACGAAATAACCCGCAACCATCGTATAATAGTCGAACGCTGTCCAAAAAAACGCGCCACAACGCACTATGGCAAATCGAGGTCTGTATCAGATCAAAAATCGATAACTTTTTTATTAACTTAAGATAAACAATTGAATTTTTGCACAAGCATAAATGAAATAGTGCGTTAGGTGAAGTTCAGATATTATACTTCTATTGGAGCATATATATATTAATAAATTATGAAAAGAAAAGTTTTCAGTAAATTAAAAGTAGTAGTAGTAAAAATGCATTATTAAATTAGTTTATTAAAAAACAATGTGTCTTAAGTTGTTATTCCCGACTGCTAAGAAAGGGTTATGTTTTTCGCGCGTACTTTGTATGTATATATGTACGTATGTATGTATGCAATATTCTTTATTACCTTGTATCTCCAGAACCGCTGAACGGATTTACATAATTGAGGTATCGTTACATTTGCTCTAGCGGCCCAAGTGTTCTTAGATAGGTGACGTTAAAAAATAATAATCCTGCGCGGCTGAAGGACGCCATTGGACTTAGTGAAAAAAAATGTTGGTTTCGAATACCACAATATGGGTATCAAATTCAAGAGCTCAACACGAGGTTTTCAAAAAAGTATATCATGATTATTATTACCATACTGAATCCTAACAAAAAATTTAAAAATAAAAAAATATTTATTAAAAAACAAACACCCCGACTGTATAAATCTGAAAAGAAATTAACAAATCCAATAGTTTATTAGGATAAACAGTCGGGACCTATAAGTAATTCTTCAAGCAATAAAATCTTTACCAGGAACCTCAAATAATTTAAAAAGGTGCTAATTCTTCTCCTATTGAACGTAAACCCTGAACCTTCAATGTATGGGAGTAGTAATTCACGCTTGGAACACTTAAAAGTATTCGTCATTCCAATATTTAGTGAAGACACTTAGTATTAAGAGTTGAAGTATAAGCATGTTTGGGTAAGCACTTTAGACTATCAAGTGATCTCTAGCATAGGTTATTTAGATAAACTATGTTAAGTTAAAATATATGTATTTATTTTATTTTTCTCACTGGTATATAAAACTATTTAATTAATTAACTTTAAAATTCAATTCGTAATTCGCAAAAAATTCAATAAAAAAATTCAATTCAATTCAATGTTAGAGGTCTAAGTACCACAACTCACGAGTTTTTGAATAATGTTTGTCATAATAACTACGATATTATCATACTTACTGAAACATGGTTGTGCACTGGTATTTATGATTCAGAAATTTTTGATACAAATCATAATGTCTTTAGAAGGGATCGTGATGTAGTAAACTCCAAGAAATTGAATGGTGGAAGAGTATTGGTGGCAGTATCCAACCGAATTATTTCTAAATGAATAAATCAGTGGAGCAGTCCATGCGAAGATTTATGGGTTACTTTAGAACTAAATAAAAATGAAAAACTGGCTATTTGTGCAGCCTATATTCCTCCGCTACTTATTGAAGAAGCGTTAGATAATTTTGTAAATAATTTTAGTAACATTTTAGAAACAATTACTTCTGGTATACTCGTTATCGGTGATTTTAATTTGAGTTGTATCGATTGGAACTTAGCCGATAGCAACCACGTTGGAGAACGTATGCCCTATATTGCAAAAATATTTTTGCATTTCAGTTAAATAATTTTAGTCTATTTAATCAAGTAAAAAATAGACTAAATACACTTTTGGATCTTGTCTAGTTTAACAAAATTAACCCCAAGTCTCAGCTGAACGTTCCCCGAATGAACTAATCCGAATTGATCGATTGCATCCCCCTCTATTAGTCCGCTTAAGTATGTTTAAAAAGAAAATAGCTCTATCATTGAATTTAAGTTTAATAGTTCTAATCTTATATACGTTTACGCAAAAGCTAATTATCAAGCAATTAATAAATACCTTTCGGCCGTGAATTGGGACCATAAGTTCTCCACTTGTATAAGCGTTAATGAGATGGTGGATGATTTATATGATGATATATGAATCAATTAATCTCTATATACTAAAGAAAACAAATACACAAAATTCAAAACCCTCCATGGTTTACTAAAACCCTAGTTAGTTAATCGTATCAGGGAAAAAGAAATCGTTAGGTTAAGATATAAAATGTATAAAAATCCAATGGACGAGGTAATCATAACGATGTTAGAGAAAAGATGCCATAAACTATCCATATATCAGTGCTATAACTCCTATATTAATTTTACTGAAGAGCAAACAATTTGAAATAGTTTTTTTTCTGATCATTCTTAAAAAGTAAAAAATAAAATATCACCAACTCATATCCAGCTGGAATGAATAATGATATTATCAATGTGTCAGGAGGTCAGAATATCTTTAACATATTCGCAGCACACTTTTCATCTATCTATGATCTGAATAATGTTTCTCAATATGACTATAACAACGTCGAACGGACGTTGAACGTCGAACGTCGAACGTCGAACAAATTTATCAAGGCATAAATGCCTTGATAAATTTGACAGTTGCAGCCTATCTAACGTGCGCCTAAACCTTAGTGAAATCATTAATTTAATAAAAAAGCTCGATTGCAACAAATGTGCTGGAGTAGAAAATATATCTCCTATCTATTTAATAAACTGCGCTGACTCGTTAGCTTATCCTTTAGAAAAAATATATATCAACTCGCTTAAAACAGGTATCTTTCCTACGAAAAAATCGCAAAAGTTATTCCCGTATTTAAAAATGGTATTAAATCAAGTGTCAAAAACTACAGGCCTATATCCATACTTTCTGTATTTGGTAAAATTCTTGTATCTCTAGTCTACCAGAGGTTATTCATATCTCACGGAAAGGCAATTTTATGTGGTTGCGAACGAATATGAATCTATTAAGTGCCGCATCACGAGTACCACAGGGTTCTCACTTAGGACCACCCTTGTTCAATATATTTCTTAATGACCTGCCAAATTGCTTCTTATTTTTTACACCACTAATGTTCCGCAGACGACCTTAAAATTCTCAAACCTATCCGAAATCTAATTTGAAAAATCTAAAACTAATTTGAGTAATTGGTGTAAGCTAATAGTGTTGAATGTTAAAAAATGTTTTCATGTTACGTTTACGAGAAAGAAACTTAATATAACGGCTAAATATTTTCTGGATGGTTCCCCTGTTAGTACAGTGGATACAATTAGGGACTTAGGTGTTATATTCGAAAAAGAGCTGACATTTGTAATGCGAAACTCAAAAATGTTTAAAAAAAGTCGTACGAAGATAATCTTATAGGAAAGCTTAGTGGGGAGCGTATTGGAGTACGCCAGTGCTGTTTGGAGGCCCCATTACGCTTCTCACTGTCTCAGAATCGAAAAGCTACAAAGCGGTTTTTATACCACCTAACCTTTTCATGTGGAAAATTGATTTCACTTAAAACCTATGCTGATAGGCTCGCGTACTTTAAGTTAAGTAGCTTGGAAAATAGAAGAAAAATTATTGATTCAATTTTCTTATAAAAAACTATCAACAGCATGTACGACAACCCGTGTCTAGTACAAAATTTCTATTTTAAAGTTCCTAGGAATTACCGCAAAAAAACTAATCTTCTCGAAGTTCCTTGTCGGAGGTCTGTTTTGGGTAATAATTCCCCTATGTCTCGATTTTGCACAATTGTTAACGAAAGGACCGCTTTGGATCCTTTCGGTGACTCTTTCTTTAAATATCGCCGAAACGTGACACATTGTAATACTTAATATTTAATATTGTATTTACTGATGTTTAATTAAATTAAGTTTGATATTATTTTTTTTGTATATATTATTGTGTAAAATGATTAGGTACATGGTTATATTGTTACATTAATGCATGTGGTATTCACCTTAAAAGGTAATGCATTTGCATTTGCAAGTTGTAATAATTTAAATGTAAGAAACTTACTGTATTATTAATTTAATGTTATTACCAATGGTGGATCTTAATAAATAAATAAAAATATTCAAACGTCTGTTAGTAATTTTATTACTAATTTGTAATATATTTTTTAAATTAATTCACTCTTCATATTATTTCATAAATGAGGGTAGTGTGAATAAATGATTGTGCAAAAAGTGTGTAAAATGAAGATAAAACGTCTTTTTATCAATAAATAACAATAATTTTATGAAAATTTACCGCAATCTAATCAATTAAATAGTAAAACATTAGAAACTACAATAGATAGAATTTTCGTGTCCCCTGACTTGTATCGTGGTTTTTGGGATAACTTCTCAATCTGCTGGTCTCTGCAGATGATTTTTGATTAATGTTACTTATGAATATCTGGACTATAAAACAATATCAAATATAACGCGTCGGAAGACGTCGGTAACTGTTAAAAGTCTCGATGAACTTTAAACACGTACCTTTTTTCTCTTCACTTATTGTTAATATTTTTTATAAAAATATAGTCACGATATCCACAATATAATAATTGTTTTAAAATCTACATACTATGGGCTTTTCAAAAATATATAACACTTTATACCTATTTTCACATTTTTTTAAGGAAATTATGTTTAGTGAACAACCTGAAATAGACATTCTCACAAATTACAATTTTTCACGATGAATAAATAGGTATATATTCCAAATGTAATTCACGAAAAATAATTAATAACATTAAAGTTCCACTCTTATATAATTAAAAAAAAACATAGTGCATCAGGGAAGACTTTGTAAAAATGAATTTTGATCTGCCGTTGTTCTACCATTGTCCATAGTGCAACGGCCAGATTTCAGTGTTTTGTTTAATAATCTAGTTTTATTCTAATTTACAAACATACTCTTTCATAAAAGAATTTCTATAAAAACATAACATCGAAAAGCAATACACTATGCATTCGAACGTTCCCGGAAAATATTTTCCTGTACATTTCTATAATTAAATACGTCTCAATACTCACACTTCAACGGCCAAATATTTAACTTTTAATGTAATATTCTCATATTGTTGAAAGTTTTAATCAAAATGAACGGAATATTATCGAGGAATATTCTGTAGACTTTATATACTGATTTAGCTTTTGCTTTAAAGTTTTATGCTTTATAAAATATAGAAGGCGGATAAGAAGAACTAAGTGTCACTCAATTTTTTATTTAATATTTTATTTGTGTCAAGGATGTGAGAGTGAGTAAATGAAAATAATATATTAATTTGGAATTGAATCTACAATCACTTCCTTCTCCAATCCTCCTTAATTTTGTATCTGTACGCATTATCCCTAGCATAACAGACAGTTAGAACGGAGCGTCAAATGTAAGTATCTTCATACCTCTTTTGCCTCGTCTTCCGAGATCAACTTCTTCATACATGCCTTCCGGGGGGTCCTCATGGTTTTTACGTGACTCAGTATCATATTATTAATACTTAAGGATATTTAATATTTGTAGTAATTATAATTCAGAGAAAAGTCAAGAAGTATCATAACAGGAACGGAGTATCTTAACACTAGGTTCCCAGGTTCCAGGTTCCCTCCGCCTATTCTGGCATATTTGCGAGTAGTACACTACATGTCTGATGTGGCTGAAAAGAGAAGCATTTCACCCACCAAAACTGAATATAAGCAACTTTGTATAACCAATTTAAATATAATTTTGTAAAGGAAAATATTTTAACTATGATACAAAGGGCGCCCCATTTTATATATCAATTTAAAGCACTTGTGTAGTTATGAGCACATCTACCAAATGTTACAGACTTCTTACTTTGTAACGACCAGTAGATATTTTATTTTTATTTTTAAACGTTTGAGCTATTATAAAAACCGGTTAAGCACGAGTTGGGTTCAGCCAATGGGGCTTCCGTATCAAATTTAGGATTGTATAGAGAATTACGATTTATGTAAATTGTCAAATTTAAGTTTTCAGATATACGCAATATGCACACACAAATATTATATGAAATAACTAAGAAGTAAGAACTAATAATGTAAGTTCTTATTTTTTCTTCTGTGATAAACCTATAAATATTTTTCTCTTTATTTATATTGTAATTTCTTACTTCGCCTTTCATACAAAATCAAAGTGCAACAGCAAAATCGATGCATAAATTGCGTTGGAATGGATCGTGGGCCTGAATATTTTTATTCATGGTTCCGTTTTTACCTATTGAGGTACAGAACCCTAAAAAAGCTCTTAAAGCAGTTTACACTAAGTTGTTAGCCTTTTCTGTTTTTTATTAAAGATGAGTTTAAGCTCTATCATGTGTGTAATTGAATTTTTAAATGGATGTGCATATTTACTCGTATTTTACAAGTTCAATATCAAGGTTGATTTTATAATTTTTTACTGGTAAATATTTAATTTATAAGGATATTTCGTGGCCAGTCGTAGCGCAGCGACAATGTGACAGGTTGTGTGTTCCTACTCAAGGAAATTAAATATTTAATATTTCCATTTCAATTTCAATTTCATTCTCTGAAAACGAGGCAAAGCGGATTGTTTAGATCCGTCACTCTATACACAATGCTACGAGAATTCGACGGAAAATGGGGAACGGAGGTGTTTTAATTGGGAACGAACTATGTTAACGCTAAGTTCCCGGGTTCCCTCTGCTTACCTCACTACGTGCAAATTACAGCGTCAAGCTAAAAAAAGGTTAATTCTTCAAATCCTTATTTATATAAGTAAAATAATTGCAAAAATACGCGTAATTTAGCAATTTTTATATCCTTCTTTTATTAATACTTTGATTAAAATATATCACTAGCACAAGAGCCTGGTATCGATGCACAATGCAATTTTACGTGCAAATAAATTGGAATTTACCGCAAACGACGGCGCGGTCGGCGATACTGTTTGTTTATATTAGTTCTAAGTGGTACTTTCTAGTTTAAATTGTAAACATTCAGTATTTTTATGTTTTTAATTACTTATATTTAGAGTTTACTTATAGTTTATTTAGAACTTAGAGTTTATTTAGTATCTTTTATATTCTTTCTGTTATAGGTAGAACAGTTGTGATTGTGTGAATTCAGTGTTAAAACTCTAAAACCATATATTTTTTAAATTCTATTTATTAATAGAGACAACGTGAATAAATAATAAAACAATATTAAATTTGTAGAGTGTTAAATGAAAAAAGTATATATAAAAATAAAAGTCCATTGTGGCGTAGAGATATATTTTACTGTAAATAAGACTACTGGTTTGCGATGCGAGATAACCCAATGTATGACAAGTTAATTTTTTAATACTTGAAATCACACTTTTATAAGTAATGACGTAACATAAAACGTAGTAACTATACATTATAAAATATATGGAAAACCACTGGTATATATCATTAATATTGATAAGCTTGGACGTTGATTTTTTGCGTTGTTTTTTTATAATATGAAACCCCATTTTGTAAGGTAAACTCAGCTATCGTCCTCTACAGCTAAGGATGGCCGTTATATTGAAATTAAATCTCCCTTATTCTAACATAAAGTGTTTTAATAAAATTTTAAATAAATATAAAAAATTGCAATATAATGTAATTGGGAAACATGTATGATGATGTATGATGTATTTGATGGTTTTAGGTTCGATTTCTTTAAGATAATTATTATATAAAAGATTTAAGTTTCCTTAGTTTAGTTAGACGAATGCTTCGATTTCCACCTGGTATTATTTTAATTGCTTAAAAAAGTATAACATATTATGAACTCGCAAATTGGTTGAACGTAGCAGTTCGGATAAACGATCATTTTGTTGATGGGACTTCGGTTAATCGACTACACCGTATTCTAATTTTGATAAATTCTTGACCTACAGAGACCTACGTATTTATTTTTTATATATTATACTGAATTTTGACGTTTCTAGTACGATGTTTTGAATGTACAACAAACGTAATTAAGCATTCGGCCCCATTTGCTTTGACTTTTGAAATTGTCATAAGAGGATTTGATACTGTCAAGTAATAATTTTTAGACTTAGAAATTTACACAGTCTTTGTGATATTTTATACTTATTATATGTAAATACAATTTACTTCTGAATATTTGTTTCGTTTACACATTCATTAATTACTTCTGATGATGTACATATAAATTACTTGGATTTCACGTTCTACTTCGAATTTAAGTGTTGAACGGAGAATAGAGTGTCTCGATACCAGATTTTTCTTCCTAATACTTGTTAAATTCTGTATAAAGCAAGCAGTAGAAACTAAGTTAAAAAATAAGACTTAAAAAACTAAACTCACAATATTTTGGTAACAATAAATTGGATAAGCAATTTATCAAATTAATCCATTTTCTGAAGCGGCTTTAAAGAAAATTGTTGACCTTGGAAACTTAAAAATTGTTTTGAACTCAAAGGAAACCAATACTATAACCATTAAATTTTTTTTCGAAACATTACATAGAATAATGAAATAAGTTATTATTTTTCATAATGTAAAGATTTATATAGTATTGAGAGATTGAATTGTATATATGCTATTTTGTATTACATATTAAGTATATTTTGCATATTTAATGTAAATTTGCTAGTTTGGATATTTCTATACACTGTAAATACATAAATATACACAAAACTGTTTCCATCACGTAACTAGCTTAAAAATTAGTTAACCAAGGCATAAATAAGAAAACAAAAAGAATAAATCCTATAGAGCATTACATTGATATACATACATACAAACAAACATTACAAATAATTAATAAGTACCAAAAACTCATTTCACCTGATTATATTTACCGCAGTCAGTGTACCGATTTACAAATTAAATGAGAACAACGGATAGTGAAAATAAAATTTGCATTTCCAGCTTCCGGATTTGCATAAATCATTATGCTGATATCGAATAAAGATTGGTGGGTATATAACAAGATATAAATTATTCAAATTACAATTTGACACTCGTCCGCGTTGACGTAGCGGAGTGTGCGCTCAACTTTACACAAACTAATTATAAAGCGATTAACTTTACACTATACAGATACTACCAGCTTCACGTTGTATACTCCACACAGGGTAGGCAGAGAGAAGTTAGTGCTAAGACACCACGATATTCCTCCGAGGCATTGCATGTTCATTGGAGAACTCATGCGCGAGTTCCTAGTTACTATAGCATATCTGATTCATTTAAGTTTAATTCATGTTTTAATTTTCATTGATATTTTAGTTATAAAATATTTACACTTGCAGCTATGGCTATTGCACAGTATCTGATTGTAAATGAGAATGTTGAGGATTTATTGAAGAACGGAGTGAATTGACATTAAATTCCCTCTACCTACCTTCCTACTTGAGGGACACGACGTGACGCTATTTATTTAAATGAAAATGGTAAATATTTCTTGTCCATGAGTAGGAATCGAACTTACAACTCGCGTTTACAGTCGCTGCTACGGTATAACAAACTTGTAATAATGTAATATTTTTTAATAATATAAAATCCCACAAACGTATACTAAACCATTTTAAATTATAACTCCATAGAATTATAACGGCGCCACATTTTTATGATTCGTTGTTGTAAAAGCATTAATACCTTTTCACGTAACGACTTTCTAAGCTATGTTCGAGTTTAATTGCTCTATTAACAACTTTTTGTTTAACAAGTAAAAATTTTACAATTATACTAATGTGAGTAATTTTACAAAAAAGAAAATATATATATTTCTTTTTTTAATATAAAAAACTTATTTTAATCAATATTATTTTTTATCGTACAAGTGGGATATTTTGAGACCCTTAGACTAAAAATAATTTTTAACTGCTTGGTACTTAAAAAGAACAGGTACGAACACTACGGTCTCTGTATATCTCTTTATCCTCGTCCGCATCCACATCAACTTTCTTGAGTATCACCGATAATATATTTCCGGGAGGTCTTTCCTTACCTCTTTTACCTCTCACTTTTTCTTTACAATATTTTTTGCCATTCTTTCATCTATTCCATAAAAAGTCCATTAAAAGGGAATGTTCGCTGATCGGTTTCCTATCAAGAACACAAAATCATTTTTTTTTCTAAATATTTTCCATATCTACTAACCAAAATATTATTGCTTCAAATAAGTATATGCGTATCTGCCGAATCTTTCGGGGAAGGAAATCAAAGCGAGGAAAAGGAAGGTAAGCAAAAATGTCGCCATACAAAATTTGAAAGAAAATATCTATATACGAGTATATTACAATCAAATATTTCCATGAATGAGATTTGAACCTATATTCATCGCATTCCGTCAAAAAAGACCATTCACCATCGATATTCATTTGCTATCGATATTAACAAATAATATATTATTTGCTTTATTAAGCTGTACAATATTCTTCATTGCGCATGTTTAGAGTATTCTGCATGTGACGTTCCAAGTTTAAATCCAGTAGCTTACCGACCGCCGTCTCGTATGGACGTGCTCAGTGATACAAAGTTTAAGTTCGTTGGACTTTATGTGCGTGTTTGAATTTGTGTTTTTATGGATTTGATACGGTAAGGATTTTTTTTATTTTAAATATTTACATATATTTTTTTTGTATATTTTTTATTAAAAATATGTAATAAACTCTGGTATGTTAGTTATTAAGTAATTTTAAAAAGAACAGCTGTCGTCCTGAATAGGAAAAACATTTAGATAATAAAATAAAAAAAATATAAAAGAAAAAGATTTTTTTATAAACAAACAAAAACACAAAATAAATTTAAAACATAGCTGAATATTGTAATAATATGATAATAAATTGCAAATGCATGCTTACTAATATTTAATTCAATCGTCCACAAACGTTATTAAAAATCTAATTGCATAATATGAAAAATGTTTATTCTTTTTTAGCTTCACGCTGTATGCAGGATATAACAAAGTAGGCAAAAGGAATCTAGTGTTAAAACACTCCGTTCCCCATTTTCCACAGATTCTAGAGGCACTGATTGGCAGATCTCAACGCCGCACTTTGCTTCGTTACTAAAGCGAAGAAATGAAAATTCAATAATAATATATTAAATATGCCATTGCCTCGGGCGGGGATCGAACCCACAGTCGCGTTTCCAGTCACAATGTTTATTCAAATAGGAGTTTAAAATAAACATAAAGAATTTAAAACGACACCATAATTTTATTTGAACATAGTTATAATCTATTTGAAATAAATCCTTATTTAGCGTGACCAAAAATGTTAAATACGGTAAGCTACATGATAAATTGTTCCTTTAAGGAAATACGGTGTCTGCCAATTTGGAATGAATTTAATTATACTAATATATTTTTCGTTTTTTTCCTTTTTTCGTAGAGTAACATTTAAAAATTAAATTAAATCGAATTAAATTTGATGATATATTTATATTTAAAATTCCAAAAAAACACGTAGTTTATAGTTATATCAATTATATTGGAATATATTTATTAAAAACATTATATTTTTGAGATGAAATGGAAAATGGAATTTTTTTTATAAAGCTTTTGCTAGTGATTTTAGTAAAAGAAGTATTTTCGGATTTAGTATCTATAAGTGTCTTATTAAAAGCTTTTATTTTTTTAAAAATTATATAATTATAATCAGTCACGGTATGTATGTCATGTGAAAATTAATTTTTTTTTAGCTTCACGCTCTACCCCACTGAGGCAAAGGGAACTTGGGGATCTAGTATTAAGACACTCCGTTGCCATTAACAAATAAAGTTATTACAATTTATTAAAATGTGATTATTACATATTTGTAATTGTCATATTTTTATAATTTTCTCAAGCTTAACTTTTTAAAGTAAATACAAATAGAAGTTTTATTTAATAAAAAGGTTGACCTTTTTTAAATTTACCTTTAGGTTAGCTATCTAGGTTCAACACACATGAGTCATAAAGCTCCCAAGGTTTTCACGGAAATGGATTGCTGACATTTTTTTAAAGTAATACGGTCAGTTTGTTTAATATGAAATGATCGGAATATCAAATTTTAAAAATACTGTAAAAAAAAACTGGTAGAGTCTTCCTTATTTATTTTAAATATTGCTTTTTTTTAAATTGTGCATATAATTTACATAAAATAGTGAATAAAACATTTAGGTCTACATATATTTAACTAATATGTTACGTTTTTATTTCTTTTTTAATTTTAGGGAACAGTTATATAACTAAGCCAGTCGTGATGCAGTAATGTGTGACTGTGAACGCGACAGGTATTGGATTCGATTCTTACTCAAGGAAATTAATATTAATTTTTTTTCATTTCTTCCCTTTGATAACGTGGCAAAGCGCGGCGTCGAGCTCTACCACTCACCTCAGAATTGCCATCAGAATTCGATGAAAAGTGGATAACGGAATGTTTTAATGGGAACAGAGTGTCGTAACACTGGCTTCCCTTGATATATGCAAGATAAAGCGTGAGTCTAAAAAAATATAACTGTATTATCAATAGATTTAAAAATTGAACGTATCAAGACTCGAACTCGCGTCCTTTCCGTTTAGAAACACTTTAGAAATATAAAAAAAGTATGAATAGATTTGTCTCATTCGTTCTAAACAATATGAATTTATTATAGCGTGCGTACTTCTGTACGAATATGTACAAGCATTCGTTTCACTCACACTACGATGAACTAAGTAATTGAATGGAATTTTCACTTTCCGTTATTACTTCGCATTTAATTCTAAACAAGCACCTGTTTACTTTTAAATTATATGTGTTAGTTACAAATATTCGTTTTAATGGTGTTTTATAAATTTATTTGTAAGTTTTGTATATACAAAAAACCTTTATGAGGTTGTCAATGAGTTTTTGTATGAATTTCGAGAAATCCTTACTCCAAAAATTCTAATTTACATTGCATATTTCAGGTTATGCCTTGACTGTGAGTCATTTAGAAACAGAATGGAAGTTTTATATAATATCTAAACATACATCTTTTCATAATGAAAAATCTGAATCTTAGTGAAAAACTTTATTAATTTTTATATATCAAATTTTTTGACTTGCATTGTAAGCAAATATTTTTATTTAATCGAATCGGCAATATTAACATAGTAATATTCTTATAGAGTTATTTAATTCTTATATAGTTCTCCAAAAATAATCTACTATACGCCCTTATCGATAACCTTACTATGTTAACAATTTTATGCGATTCATAATAATATTTTAATACTAGCTTTTATGTTATTCATTGATAACTATTGCTAACTTCTTGCTTTATACAGTATTTTAAATAAAGAAATAATAATCTACCTCTATAAAATAATAATATTACATTAAAAATAAACTGTGCCTTTATATAAAAAAAATACACGTATTACATATATTTTTGTAAATTAACTATATCGGTTATCGAATTCTATTATCGTATATAATTTTATGAGTTCTAAAAAATATTTTTCTTATTAATTATTTAAGGTTCTGCTCATACTTTACGAGTAGATTAACACAAAGACCTTATTGAATCATATCTCCGTCCTTTACGTCGCATTGAGTAGGCAAGACAGGTGAAATATACTATTCAATATCCATTTTCCTGTAACATTTCTAATATTGCTATTTATAGGAAATACATCTATTCCGAATAGTAAATCTATTTGTGGGCTAAATGATCAGAGGTCTTAGGCGTATTAAGTGAGAAATGCCGATGTATTCAAAACCATTAACGCCTTTTCACCCAAAATATAAATACAATATACATGTAAATACAGAATAAGATATTTTGCAGAGAAAGCAGTGAAATAAAATAAAAATATGTATTAACCACTATTGGGAATGGAAAAGTCAAGTATCAACAAGAGAGAGTGTAGAGTTTTGCCACCCAATACAAAATGAGATAAAAGTGGTCCTTAAAGTGACTCCGTACAATTTTCTCACATTTTTTTTAATATTATAGACTCTGTTTGGTTAAACGCACTAATCTTAAGAACTACTGGTATGAAAAGAAAAATATATTTATATGTTCAACCTTAAACTTTCTTCTATAAATGTCATATTACGCAGGCGAAGCCGCAAGTGAAACCTGTATCATAAGACATTTTCAAAGAAACAAAATATATATTTACTTTGAATATCAATCAAACTTAAATAACAATAACCAAAAAATGTCTGTACTATGACATGCTTGTAAGAAAATAACATGCCGTTCTATTAGACGCGGGTCTAGTGACAGTCGAAAGGCTTTGTCCTAGATATTTTCTTTTGACACGAACGTACAGTATATATATTAAACTTCATATACAACGAGTAAATTTAGCTCTTACGCTATTAAATGTGTCAACTTTGTACTAAATGTATTATTTCTACATTTTACAACATACAATGATCCGAACAGAGTGACTTATCGCTACGCATTCTCTTCCTACCTACCTGAAATATAGACAAATATAAGATACGCCAAAATAAAAAAAAAACTAAATACTTTTAGTACAACCGAAAAATACTAAATCAAATATTTAACTCAAATTGAAAGTCTGTGTCTACTAAAGTCTAAAAGGTAAGTTTATAGCAACCATTTTTTTTGTCCGCGGTCTCACTGCCATGGAAAATCCGTATTTGGCGCAGTAAAATGTTTTTAACTTTTAACAACGGTTTCGTGAAAAGGCCAGCTATAGTACCGCATGGGACCTCCTTTTGTATTGACATTGTAAATATTTGTTCGAATGCGACAGGCGAGGATGACAGACATATTATCAAACCTACGTTGAATATATTTAAGTCGTAGTAGAATATATTTAAGTATATATTTTGAATGAATGTATTTAAAGCCTATTAAACTATCATAAAATAGATAAACAGAACGGAACAGAAATTGTAAATATTTAAATTTGTTAATAGGAAATCGAACCCACAGCCTGTCGCGTCTATAGTCTCATGCCCCTGGGCCGCGACTAGCCTTAAATAATGATAAATTATAGTTCAATACTTATAAGCTTTTTCACATTTCATTATCATTAAACAAAGTTTAGTATTGACGTAGTTGATGGATGAATCCCCTGAGCTCAATTCGATAACTGATTAAAAATTAAACAGGCACGGACATTCACAATTTTATTGTATTTTTGTTATTAATGACTTTTCACAGACTCGCCTTTAGTTTACTGGGGTGTTTTTCATATATTAATTATATTACATTTTTCATATCAGAGTTTATTGTTATTTGATACTACTGATTTAAAACTTTGGTTCATCGATGTTTAGATATGTGGCGAAGAATACTTGCTTTTTATAATTAGAATAAAAAGGTGACCTAAATTTAAGACATTCCATTCCTCATTGTTCAGAATTTTAGAGATAATCAGTTTTAAGTGGAGGTACTTAAGAACACGCTATGTCTTCTTACCGTTGCGGGAATGAAAATAATTCAGTTTTGTGTGAGTGGAAGTCGAACCTATGACCGTCAGACGCTGTGCCACTGCGTCAGCACGATCTGTTTGTTTATTTTTTAAAACAATTATTGATAACTGTTTATTACATAAAAATAGAAACAAACATTTTTAAGTTCCCGTACCAGTTGTACACGTTCTAATAAATACGTGACGAGGTTAGATCTCTCGTAGAATGCTTTAACGGTAAATCCCTCAAATGCCTTAGAGGCGTGAATTTCAAATTCCTAGCTCTACATTCTGGAAACTAAATATCTCTGTCTGTATTAAATATTTTCTCGAAAAAAAGGTTTTTTTTTGGAGTTATTAAGAACGACGAAATAGATTGATAGATAAACAAATTTACTTCCAGTATCAGCTATGATATAATCACACTCATATTGAGTTACTATAATTAGTCAGTTAGTATAATAAATTCCCAAATGATTTTGAAGAGATTTTTTGTAAAAATGACTTTACATTTGCAGCGTTGAGTTGCGTGTACGCAATACGCAATGCCCCTTGAATTTGGCAGAAAATGAGGAATGGAAGTGCTTTGATGGGAATTGAGTGTCTTAAGACTAGATTTTTGGGTTCCCTCTGCTATGCTGCTTGCTATGTGTGGAATACGGCGTAACGCTAAAAGAAATAAATCTTGGGCAAATGAGACTTTGAAATGACAATGAAAGCTGTGAACGCAGTGTTTTAACACTACGATCCCTCTGTCTACTCTCCAGTGTACAGGTTACAGTGTGAACCTGAGGAAAAAATCATAAATATGGCATTAGAGCGAAATGTATTAAAATAGCATTAACAAATATGTATTTTGTATTTCCATAGGCTTTGTTTCATATTCAGTTAAAAACTTGATTTAGAGAACATTACATATATTTTGCATTGTTTAATTCATCAGCCTATCGCCGTCCACTGCTGAACGTAGGCCTCCCTCATCAAGCGCCAGCCAACCAACCAATTGTTTAGATATATACGAGTATAAAAGAAAACAAAAGTATTTCCGTGCCCATGTACTGTAACACAATATAAATGTGGGGGACGTTGGAAGTTTTGGTGAAATCCCAAAACTTGGTAGTTTTTCCTTCTGTTTTATTCGCCACTTGACATCTGTGACACTGACCGAACTTCGCTATTTTAATGACACCCCAGAGACAGGAAGTTAAATACGGTTTATGGCTTTAGTTCTTTATATGCGGTCGCCTAGATTAAGATATTTGGCTATAAAATAAAAATATTGTTACATTAGCACAGATTGGATGTAATTTTAGTTCTTTTTCAGCTTCTCAATGTATCTCACACGTAGCAGGCAGAGGGAGCTTAGTGTTAAGACACTCCGTTCCCCGCTTACCGCCGAATTCTGAAGACATTGCGTGTTGAGTGTATCATACAAGCAATCAGATTACCTTATAAAATATTTTGTTACGACAATTTTATCTAAAAAAATATCTAAATTCGTAAGATTAGATATTCTAAAAGATAAAGATATCTACTATCAGGCTTCGTCTAGACTCTGCATTCTGAGAGACATTTAACTATTACAAAGTTGGCTTCGCAACTATTTAATATGCAGAATGATATGAGTCATTGCACGTATTGAATATGACGTTAGGGAGAGTATATGCATGTAGCTGGAGTTGAAATGCCCGACTTGGGATTATGGGATTTAATATGATGGCTTTAAACTTATTTATATGTCAAAAGTAACCAAATATATTTAGTTTGTTAATTATTCATAAACTTATTATATCTTATATTTGTACTTAAATATTATATACAAATTTATAAGTAAACTAGCGACCCCCTCGCGGCTTCGCCCGCTTTAACTACTAAATTATTCATATAATGTATGTTTGCAAAGCACTTAAGATAATGAGAAAATTAATTATACCCTAATGCAATCATTTTCGTAATTCCAATAAGGATTTTTCAATTGTTTTAAAATACATACAAATAAATAACACAAAGAACAGAAAACTTAAACGAAAGAAATTATAAACAACCGACTAACTTCTATTCTCTTACCCAAAAATAGTTAAACGAAAGATGTGGGCGAACGTGCCAACCGAGCATTTTACCACTGAACCACCGATGGGTGTAAGGTAGGGTGTAGGCGCTGACGCAAAACGTCGCGGGGGGCGGAGGGACGCATGGCGAGTGGCGAGCCTTTTCGCAGCAAGGATTTTTTGATATTGTAACAACTTCTAAAATACTTATTAAAATGAAAAACAGCAAAATACAGTTTTGATCTACATTAAATGGCCAACGTAACTAATATACTTATTTATATGCTGACAGTAAGGGATAAGTGAAACTTCAGTTGATACAGCTGATGTGTGAACGGCGTGATGCCTCAACAATTAAATGCGTTTTTCTCTTAAACTATTTACAATTTCGAAATAGTGTAAAAGGCAAATTTTATCTTCGTTTAACGTAGAAAATTAATAAAGTATTTTAAAGGATATGGACTAATACCATTATGGAAAAATATCCCTCACAATAAAAAATATATTGAAATTACTATTTTTAGACAGAAATATGATCACTACATGTTATTCTTAAAAGATACGAATATGCTGTCGCGGACTTTTTTGTAGATCTTATTAAGAGGAACAATACTCCAGTAGATTTTTTTCATGTAGTGCTTACCATTAAAGCAGCGCATGCGCGAAAGTGTCTCAACTGGTAGGACTTTATACACATTTATCTTATTTATGTTAACTTGCATAAGAATGTACAAATAATAAACTATATATAAACCTTCCCTGAGAAATATTCGACTTAATGGTGAAAACCGCATCACAATCCGTTGGGTGGTTAAGAAGAAGAAGAACTAGAAAGGCCAGACAGACGCGAAATTCGACTTTGTTTTATAAAATACTAGTGGACCCGAACGCGGCTACGCCCGCTTGAACTATACAAACATTTATTAAATATATTTATGAAATTATTTTCAGTTTTCAATAGAGAGATGCGTTAAGCAAACTCATTTTGGGTGACGTTTTCTAACAACAAACTTTGCAAATCGTTGCTTAGCAACGACGGTTGTTATTAACATGGCGGAATAAACTGCATGTCAAATTAATAAGTATTTTAATATACTGGTATATATCGAAAATATTTTAAATATGAGAAAAAAAAGTATCCTATGTTCATCCCGAGACCCTGAAGTATCTCTATATGAGTATGTTATCACAATTAAATTAGCGGTTTTGCCCTGATTGCGTAAAAGACAGACAGACAGAGTTACTTTCGAATTTATAATATAGGTATAGATATATAGGATGACTCAGTACGCAATGCGTAAGGAATTTGGCGGAAAAAGAAACGATCTGTCTTAATGGGAATGAAGTATCTTAACACTAGGTTTCCAGGTTTCCTGGTATGTGCGAGATACAGCGTCAAACTAGAAAAAATATATTAGTAAGTTTTTTCAAATGATTTATTTAACATATAGCAGTTACAGTTAGTCGTTGCAGCAATGTCTACGACGACCAAAAAGCAAGTTATATTTAAAGTATGAGTAAAAAATCTTTTTTTACTCATACTTTAAATATAAACTTAATATAACAAATAACTTTGTCTAATAATTTTTTTCTTCGTTTATACACATAATTGTGATAATAAATACAGTTTCTTACTTTTACTATATAGTAAAATTAACTTTTGCTACGTTCAATAGACGATTCAAAAGTGCTTACAATAGTATATTTGAATAAAGAGAATTTCGAATTAGAATTTACAGTATTACTTGAAAACTTAAATACTAAGCTAAAGTACTTGAAAGGCTTAATACATTCTAAGGTCAAAACCATTAACATTGCTGCGTAGACATTATAAATATTCTCTAATAAATTATAGTTAACACGCGGAGTCTCCAGAATTTAGCGGTAAATGGTAAACAGAGTGTCTTAACAATAGATTACCTTTGCCTACCACCTACAGCGTAAAGCTGCATTCCATACAGCGTGGTAATAAAGCGTATGTTTTTTTCGAAATGTGAACTCGCTATTTTTGTCTCATTCAATTTCACCACATATTTCACCTAACCACCAGCTATTGTATATTAAATAAAATAAAATATTCATATAATTTTAATGAAAAATTAATAAGGTCCTAGGGTCAAAAATAAATCTTTTCTGGGTGGGTTTGCATTAAATTCGTTGTATCCTCAACATTAATCTTCAAAGCAATTGTGTTTAATTCCCGTTTCTTCCTTTCAAGGGTAATAAATCAAGTAACTATACATAGCGCGACGCTCGGCTTTGTTCGTAATACAATAATGCTAAGATTCCATTGTTTTTGTTCGTGGACACTGGAGTAAACTTTGGCCTTTATTAGCTATGGTTTTTAGTACAAAATGTTTACATGTTAATTATTATTAATGCTATTATACTTGTTATGGTATTTTCTTTTTGACGTATATGAATAAGACTTAGTTTTGTATCTCAATGTGTGCTGATTGTGACTAAAGGCGATGGTAATAGGTTCAATTTCTCAGATTGCGACAGGTTTTGGATTTGATTTCCCCTCGGCGAAATGAAATATATATTTTTTTCATTTTCCCTTCCTTTGTTAATGAGGCAAGGCGCGGCGTTCCACCACACATAGTGCCTTCA
Organism: Heliconius nattereri; assembly: GCA_013403645.1. Classification (NCBI taxonomy): domain Eukaryota; kingdom Metazoa; phylum Arthropoda; class Insecta; order Lepidoptera; family Nymphalidae; genus Heliconius; species Heliconius nattereri. Next base: position 1,115,544 of record JAAIXI010000240.1, read on the forward strand.
GAAGTCGGCAGAAAGTGCATAACAGAAACGTCTTAATAAGAACGGAGTGTCGTAACACTAGGTTCCATCAGCTTAACCTGCTATGTGCGGGAAACAGAGTGAAGCTGAATTAACCTATTGAATACACACTGTTAATATGACGACATTGACCCTGTCAATCGATTATATTACATAGCCTTACTAACTTAGTTTATTATTATTCATAAAGTTAAACCCACATTTATTAAGTTTGGAGACAATACAGCTATTATCTGTCGATAGAACAAGTAATTTTCGAGTTATTTCGTACCTTCCAACCGTTAGATGGCTTCCAAGAGGCACTGATTGAAATCCTGATATTTAAATTTTATATATTTTTTTTGCTCTAAGATTATTTTAATGTTATTCATAACATTGAACAAATATAGTTCTTTTAAGTTTAATTTTCATATGTGTAGCACTTAAATAGTTTTTTATGAATCCTTTCATACAAACTAAAAAAAGTTATTTTAGTCCTAATTTCACATTTATTTTTGAGAGTAAAGTTTGATCTCCGAATCATATTAGAGACGTTACAACTGAACCAATATTAATTCTATTCTAATAATGGGTCTATGATATTTTTCATGCTTTGTTAAGTGTCTGACCTTTGATAGTATATTAAAATATAAAATAATATAACTATTATAACCTAGTAAATTGTATTTTCTTGGAAAAAATAATAATGTTAGAAGCCTTTTTTATGTTCTTGTTATCTTTTATAATATAATACAATCATAACTAGTAAATGTGTGCTTAGAAATATAAAGTATCAATTAAAGTGAAAAGCTTCATGAGAGTAATATAGACTTGAAAAAATATTAGTTATCAGAATATTTGCAATTGACATTTAAATAATTACCGTTAGGGTATTATTTATATTGTTGATAAGAGATAAAGTACGTATGTGTGTATATATATATATAATTTATCTCATTAAATTTGGTAAAGTGCTTGTAGATCTTAAACTACTAATCCTCTTTTCATAAGACTTTTTCAAAACCAAAAGGCTTTCGATTAAGAAAGGCACTCAAATCTATTAATTAATTTATATATCTATAGAGAGACACTAGAAAAATAAAAAAAATCTATCAAAAATATTAGTACCTAAATTTGGTAAAGTGCTTGTAGATCTTAAACTACTAATCCTCTTTTCATACAACTTTTTCAATACCAAAAGGCTTTCGATTAAGAAAGGCACTCAAATCTATTCATTAATTTAGGAACTATAGTGCCACAAATAAACCCAAAACAGGGTTTAAAAACGTTCTATTATCCACTCCAAAAAGGCGGAATTCAACGCCAGAGCACAGAAATTATTTGAAATATTTTTAAGAATATGTTCAACATGGAATATCTCAAAAATAATAGGGAGAGTGGCGAACAGAGTGTCCTAACTCTAGATTACATTAGTCTACTCTATGCAAGTCTCTATGAGAATCTATATGCGAGTAAAAATACGAAGTTGAAAAAAAATACACTTCTTTTGTACGCTCAAACAGTCAAAATTGTACGCTTCATAAAAGCAACACAATAAAATATTATTAAAACTTTTCATACTCTAAATAACGAACCAAATTAAATATGAATCACCACATCTGTGACGCAGTACATTTCTCCCTCACTTTTAATTAAGTCGCGTTATACTATATTTGTATAAAGTAAGTCGTAAACAAACAGGCGTTGCATCGTTTCTATGTAAATACTGAACTAATAAACCAGCTTATCGACTGACTTTAAACTAGTAACAGATTGTAAAAACCGTCTCGTTTTTCCTTTACATCAAAATGTAGGTCACGAAAGAGACGGCATGAGGATTTGTGTTTCTATTCGTAAATTTTCAATGTAAATTAAATATTTTAATATAAGTGAAAATATTTCGAGATAACGTTGTTTGTGGAATTGGATGAAGCGTTAATGTTAATTTTGCAAATTTAATCTCCGGTATTGGTCACTGGTTATATTTAGTTAGTAGATTATAAGTTAAATACTTAATTGTAATGCTGCAATGGACCATTTGGTAATATAACATCGTTATGACTGTTTTCTTATTGGTGAAAGTTGAGACTTGAAATCATTTTTACTAAAGTAAATTAGAAAGAAAAAAAAATCTCATTTTATTCTTAATCGCGGCAAATATAGAAAACTGGGTGATTTGAAGTCTCACACTTAAAAAAATCATGCTAGCTTATGGTCAATTTTGGTAGAAAAATTGACCCAAATATAGTCTTAAGGGGCCCGTTCAAAATGCTTGCCTCCACCGTTCAAGTGGCTCGCTTTGATGATTGATTTCACTAACACTTTTCGAAGTACGTTTCATAAATTAACTGTAGTTCTTGAAGTCAAAATCTTCGACATAGTAGTAGTTCGATGAGAACGTATGGCTTATTGGTCAGAGCGCCTGGACGGATCAGGAACGGACGGAGGAAGTGTAGGTTCAAATTATCACTTCGTTAATTTTTTATACGTTTTCAGAAACAAAAATATTAGAATCAAAATCTTTATATAATTTATTGAAAGTAAATTTTATATAATTTCCAAGTAAATCTCTATCAGATTAAATTCCAACGCTTTCGTGATCCAACTACCACCATCAGATGCTACGTTTCCTGCTTGTTACGTACTCGCACTCGTATCTACCAAGCGTCAGGCGTCAGCTGGTTTTCTATTCGTTTCGACGTTGGAAATAGATTTTAAGTGGGTATTCGCAATTTTACTACATTTGATAACGTTTAGTAGGTATATGGAGGATTTATTTTATGAATTAATTAATGAAAGACGGACAAACAATTAAAAATTGTTAGATTATATTTTAATATCGTTAAAATAATTATAGCCTCTTAAAAACATGGTTATTTTGACATCACAGGCATGCATTTTAACGTTATTTCTACATGTAGATACTATATATTATTTATTATAAGTATCACTTACAATTTTAAAAACTAGTTTTATTTTTCAGATTCACTATATCTCATAGCAGTGTATTGAAAGAGTCAGGATACTTTGAGATATCACGAGTTGAATAATGAAATTTAACATAAGATTCCGTCTGCCTACAACCCCCTATATGTGGAATACAGCATGAAGCTGATTTTTTGTGTAGGAATCGAACCCACTATTATCACGTCAACATTGAAACGCACCTCTTTTGCGCCACGAAATTTAATATCTTAATTGATTCAATTAACACTATAAACAAACAATCAACGATATTTCTAAAACTAATAAACATTTCAAAATACAACTTCATTTGATTACAGAGGAAGCTCATAAAATTGAAATACAGTTTGTTTTCATTTTATTGCAATAACATGAGTAAAATAATATTTGTTTGTTTTATGTTTTGTATAGGTTATGAGATTTTTCATATATTTGTTAAACTAGTTCTCTATAATTGCTTGTAGATATATTTTTTCGAATTTCACGCTTTAATAATCTCTACATTAGAGGTTATAGAATGTTAAGACACTCCGTTTAGACTACCCACCTGAATTCGAGGCATAGCGTGTGGACTTACGGATTTCTAGGCTGCTATTTACCTAATTTTAAATACAAAAATTATATATTATGGATATCGTGTAATATTTTGAGCATATCCGTATGACATGATAATGTACATAATTATAACCATTTAGATATTATTACTTTCAACGCTTTATTAATTCAATACCGTTTTTCTACGTAGCAGGAACCTCTACGTCACCTCTATGGCGTAGGCCTGCCCCAAATATTTCTTATACCACCTGTTTTTGGCACTATCTAACACAATAAAATATATTAAGTGAATGACACGATGAAAACATATTCAGTATAAAAACCTCTGTCTTTGAAGGTTCTTTTGAAGGTTCCTTTGAAGGTTTTTTTGATGAAATTCGGGTCAACAGTCAAGACATAAATGTCACACATGTTACATTCATTAACATATTTGTATGGTAATATTAAATGGTTATGGAAATATTGCTCGGTGCTAAGGGGACGAAATCATGAATATATAATATGCCTATGGGGGTATTTTCACCCTTAATTGGTAAATTTATTTTATTTAATATGTAAATGTTAAAAAAATGATCAGAGATTTTGGTCAGTGGATTTTGTTGGCGCATGGATTTCATTATAATGCAAGACATAAAAAAATGGTTCGTTTCTATATAATAGAGTTTATTTTACTCCATTAGGAGTATTTATGTTATAAATTTACCTTATAAATTCGTCTTGAAGATTTATATTTATACTTAAATATTTCTATTAAGTGCCGTATTAAATTTTGTTAAGTAGCACTCAATCAGCCTAAACCTAATCTCAAAAAGGGTCGAAATTAGGGACCAATCGATTGAATAATACCTATGATTTTTTTGAGGCCAGTATGGCGTATGGGCACAAAGTGTGACTGTAAACGTGACTGGTTGTGGGATCGATCCCTATTCGAGGAACCTCGAACATGCAATGTGTTCTACATTCGGTGGAAAATGGGAAACGGAGTGTCTTAACACTAGGTTCCTTCCGCCTAACTTGCTGTGTATTGGAACCTGGTAAAAAAATCCTCGGTAATTTTTTTTTAATAAAAAGAAAATTAAAAACATTTCTTACTCAAATCCAACTAACAAGTAAATTGGCCAAAAAGACAGTTTCCCTACCAGTTTTAAATGACAAGCCGATAAATTGCATCGGTCCACGGACATACTCGTATAGTGTAGTAAAATAGGTGCATTGTTAAACTGAATAATGTATGCTGTGACCACACTGAACACTGACGTATACAGCTCGATTGGAACTACAGTAAATACACGCCAAAAATACATGCGCTCACGAGTAGGATTGCTTGTTAAATTGTGTGTGAAAGAGAATGCTTCATTTAATATTAGACTGGTGAACTAGCGTCTTGTCCTTAAAATTTTTAATTTATTTTGGAATTCAGCTTAGTTAAGAGGCTATAGTGGCTTAGCGGTACGGTATCTTACTGAAAGACGTGATGGGTGTGGGTTGGGATGCCACTCGAGGGAATGAATTATTAAATTTTCTCGCTCTGGTAATTAAAGTGTGAAGTTAATTTCTGCCACTCTATATACTATCAGAACGCGAGCTTTAACTCTGTCTACCCTACTATGTGCGGGATACAAAAAAAATGCGATGAAAATGAATTCCTTACTTTACTTACTAAACTATCTTTTTAATTTGTTAACTCGGAAACTCGGCGGAACTCAACGCCACGCTTTGACTGCCAGAGCGAAAAAATAAACATAATTTCAATATACTCGCTAACATTCCCTCGAACGGGCATCGAACCCACTATAAACTTAGAATCATACGCTGTCTTACTGACCATAACGGCCGCTACTTCTGGAACTTTATTTCGATTCTAATTTTATAGTCTACGAACATAAAGTTGCGGGCAGGAGCTCGTAACTTTGGAAATAGATATATCTTTGAAATAAAGCGCATACGGCCATCCGATACTAAATTAGGTAAAGCCAGTTATAGAAATTAACCAGTTGGTATACTAACATAATATACAGCTATATAAACTGAAATAAGTAAATTAAGATAGATAGAATTAAGATATTTTTGTGTATTAAACATATTATACAAAAGGGGATGAGCATCATGTTTTATTCCGCACACTAAGGGACAGGCGGAGGGAACATAGTGTTAAGATACTCCGTTCTTCACTTTCCGCTGAATTTTTTGATGCATTGCTTATTGACTGGCGGAACTTAACACCAGGCTATTGCCCTAGGCTATTTACTGCAAAAAAAGTGAAGCTGCTATATAAATTTAATTATAAATGATAAGAAAAACTTCTTACGATAAAAAGAAAAAAAAATGCTCTTTTAATATTATCCTATAATACTAAATTAGTTTAATTTTAAATACATGCACTTCATAATCACCATATAATAAAGCTAACTAAATAAACTATTATCGATCCTCGCTCAGTACCTGAGCGGACGTGGGCGGGTCGTTAGAAAGCAATACATACTCTTAAGCGAATGTGATTGATGGCCGAAGTCACCTCTTGTTCCATTAAATCAATAACTAACAAGAATATATCATTGTATTTATGTTATGGAAATTTCGATATAATCAACATCATATTTTTTTAGGTCAGTCGTGGCACGACAGGTTGTGCGTTCGGTTCCCACTTAAGGAAATATTTATTATAATTTTCATTTGCTCGCTCTAGTAACAAAGTCCAGCGGTGAGTTCTGATACTCAACATGCAAAGCCTACAGAATTCAGCGAAATGTCGGGAATTGGGTGTTTTAACACTAGGTTCCTAAAAGGAAGAAGAACTCCACTAGGTTCCTAGAAAAAAAGTACCCTACTTTCTGTGCCACAGAGCATAAAAAAATAAAGGTTTTTGCATGATTAAGCTCATGATAACACAGTAGGCAGAAGCAACCTTGTATAAAAGATTGTATATCTCTATGAATATATGCACAAAGTTTCAAAATAATCTGCTGAGATGTTTTGGAGTGAAATTTGGAGTGGATTTTTAATATTAAATAACAATGTGGTTAAATAACAATATGTATAAATTTTATTAGAAGATTGAAGATTGAAGATTGATAGCCATTTGGCTATCAATTCAGATAAAAACACAACTTTTTACACAATTATATAGACTAAAATTAATCCTTCAATTATTCAACCATGCATTATGTTTTAAAATACTATTAATATACTATTAACACAAATAATATAATAACATTAAATAACACTGATTTTCCTTTAGACATTAAGTACTATCAGTTTCTTCTTCACTTCAATTTAATTCGATGTAGAAACGGCGAATAGCGCAAGCCAAGGACTTGGATTTTTATAGAATCTTTTCAAGAAATCTCCAAGATAACGTGCAAAGATGCACTAACATCAGCAAGTTTGATATTTAAATTCAAAGAAAACCCTACAATATTCATGTTGAATGAAAATAATGGAAATCTTTTTAAGTTAACACTTCATTATGTTTCTGTGTAATATTTAAAATAAATATTTTTATACAAACATGTGAAGAAAAGCTGAGCGTTTGTTTTGATATCAGGGCAGTGTTTGACAGTATTTCTTTAAAAAAAATTTTTTTTTCTATCCAATTTAATTGTTAAAGAGCAGAGTTAGAAATAATAGCTTTGCTATTCAACACGCAATATCGATATAAAGAGGGATTTAAATATATACTTCTACTACAGATCTTACTATAGCTGACTTCGATTCCCATTCGTGGGCAGGATTATTTTAATTTTGCTCTGATAGTATGACAAAGCGCGGTACTTAGCTCTACCGCTCAGTACTCAAAAATTTAACAGAAAGTGGAGAGCGGAGTGTCTTAACATTAAGTTTAATCCTGCCTACCCTGCTATATGCAAGATTAACGCTGTACGTTAATCTAAAAAAAGAACTTAACTTTTTTACCAAATACATAAATAAATAATTTTAATACAAAGACTAACCAAAAAGTAATACAAAATCAAACTATCGTTAGTAACAGTCTACTTCGGTAGTTCTTTATCACTACCGAAGCAAAAACTTCCAGTAGCTCTTCAGTACATAAAAATTAAAGCTTGACGCTCCTTCCTCTGGGAAATGCAAAATAGACAACTTTAGACATTTCTACGTTCTCGACTTTACTAAATTCATAAATCAAATCGGTGTTCTACTTACGTGACGTTTTCAGAAATAGTCTTAGTTCGGCGTGAATTTGAGACAGAAGTTTCCCAACTAATTATGTTAATGTTACCTAGCCTGGGAAGTATAATTAATATTGTTATATATATTGTGGATTATTAGGCTTATAGCGATACGGAACCTGCTTTTAGAGGGTTAAAATTTAATTTTTGATGTCCTCTAAGCTGTGGATTTTGTTAGATATAAAATAAAGAATAGTATTATTGTAATTAATTCAAATATTAAACATGTTAAAGTTAATTTAAACCTCATTTGACGATATAATTCAATCTAAATATATAAGAGTCTTTCGTAACTAAGTAACTGAACTTCAACGCCTAAATGGATCGCTAACAATGAAAAATAGAAAATTTTGAGTGCCTTTCAGATCGTGGGAGGGATCTTGTATGGCAGTACTAGGAAAAATATTAAACAAAGTAAAACTACTATTTTTTTTAAATTTTATGAGTATTATTGGTTTAATTATTAAACAAATACTTTTATTAAATACAACTATTGACATCAGCATAGAGGCGTAAAGTGTAAAATGTTCGCTTACATTGACGAGATACAAGAAAAAGTCAACAAGACACAAATATTAAATTAACTACTGTCGTAGAGATGTCCCTAGTATGCTACAGTCGAAGCATTAATGTTTATTCAATTACTTAGTTAAAATTAAAGAAACCTTTTAATATTGAGTCTATATTTATACAACTTATAATTATTTCTATGGACATTGAAAATAGATATAGCGTAACTATGGACATTGAAAATAGATATAGTGTTTCTATATCTATTTTCAGCATTTCCATCTTATTAATCAATGACCTTTACTCCATTATAGCTTATTAAAAAAAAAATATTTTTTTATTATCAGGACTAGCTCATGTACAGACACTAAGGATAGAGACCGTGGTGACACAGTGGTACGTCTTATGGTGACGCGATGGTTGTGGGTTTAATTTTCATTTTCCTTATCTGGTTAGATCACATGGCGTTGAATTCCGTAATTCAATGAGCAATATCTCAAATTCGAGCGAAAAACGCAAAACAAAGTGTCTTGACACTGAGTTTCTGTGCCTACCTACTCTTCTATATGTGAAATATACCTTTAATCTGAAATTTATCTTCATCGTAGATGATTGTATATTAAAATTACAAAAGGAAAAGTTTCTATACCTAAAATAGAAATCCTTTTCTTGTCAGCATTGTCAAAGTTTGCAATTGAGTGTAATTTAATAAGCAAAGTCTTTCTATAGCCCGTTAGCTATTTATGTTAACTCTTCCGTCTGTTTTGAAAGGACGTGCCTAGGACGCCCCGTAATTTCTATCAAACGATTAAAGATACGAAATAAACGAGATTTTACATTTAATAGTAATATAAAAAGCCTGTAAGGGATCACCTGTGCCTCGCCGACTTTACGCCAAATTTGTATTTCGTTTTATTATTTTTTAGAATTTATAATATTGTTTGTTTAATGAAGCATTGAAATATTAAAATAATAAAATTTTATGTATATATAAGATATCTCGACGTTCTTAGGAAACGGGGAAAAAAAATACCTCATCAAGTTCACGCAAGCAAAGTCGCGGATGACTACTAGTAAGTATATAATATAAACAATTTATTTCTATCCACATAAAATAAAAAATATAGTTTCAATTTATGTACTATTATTAAAAGTAACTTTATTATGAATTAAGTAGAATATACATTCTCTATAAACTTTCTCAATTGATAGATATTGACTTTGTCAGTATAATTGACGATCCTCCCTAAAGCGACCACATTCTAACCTAAGTGCTTGAAGCCCGATATTTAGCTCTAATATTAATTGAAACCTAAGTTTCACATTAATAAGCACCTTTAGAATTTTGTGGTCTTATAAAAAAAATATGCTTAGCTATTTTTGCATTTAAGTTATTTAAATGAACTTCACACTGTATCCCGCAACAGCAGGGTAGGCAGAGGTAACCTAGTGTTAAGACACTCCGTTCCTTACTTTCTGCAGAATTCTGAAGAACTGCGACTGGCCTCTGCTGGCCTCTTTTAAAGTCTCAAAACTTTTTCTGAAACATTAAAATAACATTATGATATTCCTCCATAGCAAAACCAGCCAATACGATAAAACAAATATACAACAAACCTAAAAAATACATGAAAATAACTAAAACCTTTTAGATTTATCACAAAACTCCAAAAGCACGGAAAAAATAGAGTTTATTGTGATTTCAAATAAAACATGAAGTATGAAAATAAATATATTCAAGTCAGGAATAGAGTTGGCAAATAAATAGAGCGCTTTTGACCTTAAAAACTACCGAAAATAATTTTATTTTTTCATCAAAAATATTTGCAAAACCGAATAATAAAATCGGCCTTTATATACCGTAAAACCGTGGAACTTAAATATTGTATACCTACTTCTAATAGTATTTGTATTGGTATGTTTTTTACAAAAAAATGCATATAAAGTGTTTTTTTTTAACTTTTATTATTTTGTACAATGAAATCGAGTTAAAATTAATAAAAGGAATATGAATTACATATTTTGCCAGAAAAACTGCCAGAAAAACGTTGAAGCTGATAATAACATTCCGCATAGCATTTAGAGGTTTAGTTTGAGGGTAAGATTTAGTTTTCCTTGCATAAATTAAAAAAACAAAATTGATTTGTAGATCAAGGGATAGCAAAAAAATCTCTCAACTGAAACTAGCCAAAATCTACTTTCTATATACGTTTATAGCATAAAAACCATACATCCAGACACCATTATCCCGTTATATAATAGAATAACCACAAACAATGCGGTACTAAAGTTAGTTAGGTTTACCTTACTTACCTTTGCCGTCACATCGTCTAACAGAGTTTTCTCTAAAAGCAAGCGTGCTCGACTGCTCGTGGCCCACAGATAACTTATTGAAGACTTGAATGTAACGGCAAATTCAATGGATCGATGCTGAGGACATGCTGAAGACAATGGCGTGATCAAAGTTGGATGAAATTAATTTAGAACTGTTGATGGTTAGTGTGTCTGCTTAAGGTAAATGCTTTGAGAGTTGAGTTTGTGGTTTAAAATATATATATAAAAGATAAATATTAAGAAAATGTATTAAAAAAATATCACAACTTGTGCCCAAGCCTATATGAAACGGCTAAACGATTTGAATTTATAGAACTTTAATTGTTTTTCAAGCTTGAAAAGGTTATTATACATTTTTTTTCCTTATTCGTCATTAATCTTAAAATAATTTCACAATTATTCGCTATACTCCAAATAGCCACAAACGTATTATATTGAAAATTAAAACAATTCTATAACATTTGAAAAACAACCACTTTTAATGATTTTACAACACGCTGTATACTAAATTAAAATATTAAATATTGTATATAAATGGCCAAACCATTTGTTGAATAAATAATTTAATACTCCATTTCCAACTTAATTGACTACTCCAAATGAAAAAAGGGCAATGTTATGAACTCGTTAAAATAGCCTACAAAAAGAAAATATCGTTAACAAAACTCGAAACTTTTGCTTGTAAGTAAGTTTAATGGAGATAAGTTATGCTTTTTCAATTCAATGCTCTCTTCATTCTTTCATTTGTTGGCATGGAAAGTTTTTTTTTTACCTATAATCTATTTTAGCTTATACTTAATGATAATGTCAAAGGTATATGGAAAGGGTTAATGAGAAAATAATGATTTGAATTGTAAAATAAGGAGTTTTCGATATTAACGCCATCTATAGGTTCAGTTGACCTCTTATAGCTAGGTATCGATATTGGGCAACGAAATTTTTGTGGCCTTCCTGGGAAAAATAAAATATTTTTATATCTTTTGCAGACTTCTGAATAGACAGTTCTTATAACTAATTACTTAAGGTTTCTGATATAATAGTTCAAAATTATAATTTCTTTATTCTAGTCTTTCCAACTCTATCTTGTTATAAGAGAAAATCTACGTAATTTAGTCCTTCTGGTGGTAACTGAACACCCTAACATCGCGTTGACAGTTAACGCTATATCACGACGACCACAAATATTTATGCCTCATTCAATTATGTTTCAAAATTGATAATTATGTATTATAAATAAAGTAGGTATTAATAAAATGTCAGGCACAGAAATTTTAAACCAAAAATCTATTTTTATAAGCTATCTGTGTAAAATAACTAAATAACAAAATGAACATGGCCGTTCAAATTTATATTTACTTGTATATAATACGTTCGCAACAGCCCCGACTGAAAGTTGAGCAGCTTTCGCTCGGAGTTGTGAAAACTAAATGAGAACTAAAATTTTACTGTATTTTCATAAATATCATCGAACATTTTTCCGCGTTAAAATTTACTTTTAACAATGAAAATCCTCAGTGAACTTTTAATCCGCTTTTCAACTTCCAACAACGACTTCACTTTGGAATCCTTTAATCTGACAATGAAATATATTAGTTTGTCACGACATAACGTGAAACAAATTAGCTTTAGTTATTAATTAGGCTAATATGTCTCCATGAAAGACTATGAGCCCTAAAATTGTAAATATTTATTAATTATACATAAAGGTCAATTACAAATTCACGCCACTCTGGTGTAGGTTGAATTATCGAATTGCACGCGCGATGATAGTGGTTTTGAATCCCGCTCGTGGTTGATTAATAAATACTATAGCACTAAAGGCCGTGAAGGGGTGGCATAGCGTGTGACTGCGAGGGTTGAGGGTTTCATTACCACTCAGGGACACGAATTTAATATTTTTATCTTCTCTCTCTGGTAACAAGACAAACGCGGCGACGGCGACGCGAAGACTGACAGGTGCTCTCTGCCTCGTCGTCTTTACTGCTTAATAAAATATATATATTCTTTAGAAAAAAAAACATTAATATAAAATATTTATAGTTAACAAAAACATGTTGGAATTCAGCTTTTACATATACATAAGTGCACGCTGTCGCGTGATGGTTAATATTAATAACACTTCATAAAGTATGAGTTATGATTACACTAATTACCAGTAATTCCTAATCAAATAGGCACCTGCGTCAATTTGGCGTGGTCATATAATAAATGCATGTAATTTAAAAGTGATACTAATTACTATTATGTTTTTAATATAAATAATAATTCATATGTATGTTTAATATGCTAACATAGCGCAGTATAAACGCGTTCGCTGGGGGTTAAATTTTTGCAGGGTAGGCAGAAGGAACCTAGTGTTAAAAATTACGTTTCCGATTCTTCGCCGATTTCTGGAAGCCGCTCCTAACATACCACGCTTACAGCGGTTAATTAACATAAAATATTAACATAATATCTTTTAAATTGTTACAGATAGCACCAGCATTATGGAAGAAATCATAAAATATTTTATAATTATCGCCTCGTTGATGACTGCGAAGCTGACTGTCACTGAGAGCAAAAACGAGACGAAACCCAAAATTGATAGACGCCACTATCAAATGCCAATTTTCATCAACATTTGCGACATAGTCGACAGAAGATCGAAAGTCCATTGCTACTGCGACAGTAATAAGCCTAAAATGGCGACAAGGGCGGACTGCTGGATATTCGGTGGTGGATTAACAGAGGACGATCCAATATGGCCGAGCTTTTCGTCCCAATCTGAAATAGAACACCTCATGTTCAACGTTCGAACCGACGACGCCTTGAATTTTATACCAGCTAAAGCCATTGTAAGGCTCGACAGGCTCAAACACTTGTCGATACAATTCGGAACAATTAAAATAATTTCTCCTTACGCCTTCACAAATTCTTCGACGATACGCCAGATTGTATTGAAATCCAATAAAGTGACTAATTTGGAGAAACATTCCTTTTCCCAAATGATGATGATATCGAACTTAAGTTTAGACGATAATCAAATATCGGAAATAAAACTGGACGTGTTTTTCAATTTGCCCAATCTTCACGTCTTGCATTTATCTAATAATAACCTGAGTCTTCTCCACGAAGGTTGTTTTAAACATTTGAACAACTTGATCGAACTTAAATTAGATTATAACTACATATCAGTTATAACGAGAGAAATGTTGGAGGGCTTGGAGAATCTTTCTCGATTAAACTTGAGGAATAACAAAATAAATATGATAGGAAACTTAGCTTTCAGTGAGTTATGGGGCTTGAAAGAATTGATGTTAGATAATAACGCTATAGAATTTATATCGGAGCGAGCGTTCGGGGGGCTGACGCAATTGAGAAAGTTGACGTTATCTGGTAACAAGTTGGCAACTTTTTATGAGTACGTTCTCGAAGATATAAGAAGTCTCATCGTATTAGATTTGAGGAATAACCTTTTGACGACGATATCGTATGAAACAATACGGCCCGTTGTGGAGAACGACAAGACTCTCTCCTCTGTGGTTTATTTAGACGGTGAGTATCCAATATTTTGCATGATTAAAATTTCCTGACGTTAGTCTTTTGTGCTTTAGTTGCGGCCTACTTATGAGGCTAGAACTGCGATTAATGTCACAATACAATACTTGTCAAGTCTGTAAAAGGCATACTTTCTAAAACTAGGTTACGTGCATTGGCAAAGTATAGGGGAAGGGTTGTTCTAGTATATTATTTACAAAAGATATGGGCGCTTTTGAAAAATTATGAATAGAATGACTACTATACGAGTGCATTATAAAGAGTTCTATGTTATATGGAAATAATTTATTACTTGGAGATTGCAATTGTAATATAGGAGATGAGAAAATATCCATCACAATTTCTCAACATTGACAATACAATCAAAATAGAACGGATATTTTTTTTAATTAATATCTCTTAATTATACATATTAATGTAATTATTAAAAATATTGCCTGTATAAAATTAATATTGTAAAGCAAACAAATCCTCTATGAAATATTCATCATTAACTTTTAAGTAAGCTATTTGCATTACCCTCATTGCAAATAGGATTAAAACTTTGGACGGTGGAGTTTGTTACAAATTTAGTTTTGCCTCGATGTTTCTTTTTATTTCCGTAAACAGAAGTTCATTGTGAGCGGGGCTCGGTTATGAAAATCAAATTTTCATTTCTCTTTTTGTCCTTTTTCAATGCTTCCTTACTTTTGTAAGGAAGCTCGAGAAGTTGGAATGAATAGGTGTTAAAGCCAATTTTTTTTCAATTTTATTTGGTGAACAATTTTAAGAATTTTCACCGCCAAACGCCGCGAGCACGTTTTTGTTATACTTTTGCATTGTTCTTGAATTGACAATCTTCGAAGTTATGAATACGCTGGTTTCGAAACATTGATATAATTTTACGTCTATTTAATTAATGGTTTACTTACGTAATAATGGAATACGGAGCCTCTATAGCTTTACGCTATATTCCGCAGTAAGCAGAGGAAATCCAATGGTATTAAGACACTTCGTTCCATGCGCACCACCAAATTTTTTTACATTCCACTTTAAGAAGCGGAATTGAACGCTGTGGCCGGATAATCCGGAAATATGTGGAGGGGGAAATCGAATATACAACCCTAAACTGAACCCCGACGGCCTGAATAAGTTCTTATCAACAAGAGAAATATTCTTCAAAATTCATAAAAAAAAATACAATACTTCTTCAGCAAATAACATAATATTATTTCTTATATCAGCCCAAAATGATAGAACACATATCAACCGTTGTTTACCGTACACTCGTTATGGGGGTTAGATATTTGATGTAACGTAACGTATACGTCACAAAGATATACAATAACGTAACATTCGGATACTATTACACTTTTATTTCCGTTAACGTATCCGTAAATCTGTGTCACCGAAACCTATATTTTAAAAAGGATACTATAAATTTCGCTTCGATCCATGGAATGGGTTTTATTAGATAACATTGCTCGTTTATTGGGGCTGTTATTACTTCATTGTGCGCAATAGAGTATATTATTCATGAATATCTCGGGTGAGGCTGGAATTGACGTAAAAATCTTACTTTGGTGTAGGTAATCCAGGCGAAATAGCTAGGTCTTACGATCTGATTTAGGTCTTTCAATGGTTTCGGATGGTACTGGATTGAATTTTAATATGAATTGAGTACGTATACTGTTGAATTGTTTAAAATGTGCGAATTGTTTTTTTTATATGGTTAATTTTGTATTAGGCTATTAAATAATAAATAAAAATATTGATTTTATACTTAGAAAAGAAATAATATTATATAGAAAACATATAAACGTAAAACCAGCAGTGGCATAGGGGCACAGAGTGTGACTGTAAAACCAACTGATTGTGGGTTCCATCCCCATTCGAGGAGATGAAATATTTATTTACGTTTCAAAATTTAATCTTAGTGGAATTTGGACGTGGTCTTTATACATACCCATATGCCACAGAATTTCCTCATAACCAGAGAAAATTAAAATATCAAATATTTTATCCCACTGAGTGGGGATCGAACACGCAACCGTCGCGTTTACCAACATTTTAGCTAACTATTACTATTTTATTTTTTAGTTTAATAGCATTTTTACTAGTGTAAATAAAAAATAAGGCAGTAAAACAGGTCACGACACGAATTTAAGATTGTAAACCGACGAAGAGATCAAAGTCGGACTTTCTACTAAATTCTAAATACAGATCTTGAGCTTGAGCTTTTACCTTGAAAGCTTTAAATAAAATTCTCCACATACGAGTATATCGTAATATACTTTCACAATTTGTATCCTACATCCCTATAAATAGATCGTACAAACAACTTTAACATAAGTTATATTTCCTTGCTCGTGAAAGGGAAGCGCCTCGAGCAGCGCTTAAACTGTTCCTTCATTTGTAACCAAAATTTTAAGCCTCGTACTAAAGGATATGGGAAGTTTACTTGTATTGAATTTGTATTGAATTTTGGCTCGAAACTTGTTATAAATTTCAATTCTAAATGGTCATGGTATAGGTTTATATAGAATCTTCTCGATTAGAATTTGTATTTCGTCTTCGTTGTTTGCGTTGAGTTTCTGTCTCGAAAATTGGGCGGAAAGTGGAAAAGGGAGTGTTTCATCAGGCTAGAGGGCATCTTAGGGAGGGAATATATGCGTGATACGCCACACAATATGCTAAGAAAATGAAGAAAGGAGTGTCTTATCACGTATTGCGATTTATCTTTACTGCTACTTGTGGGGATATTTCAATAAAAAATGAACTAGGAAATTCAAATTTAAATAATAGAACAAATGTTTTACATTAGTTAAATATCTATCCTACTAAAAACCGAAAACGAAAGCTATGATACATATATTTACATACATGAAGCACAAAGAACGACGGTGTCACTGTGAATATTACATGTGGTAAATATTGAAATACTCTGGAGAATGAAGCAACCTCTTGCTATTGAAATAATAGTAACTACAGAAGCGGCCAGTTTTAGGCCCGTTGTGACGCCAAGGTACTATTTTTCAACAGTAAACGCGACAGGATGTGGGTTCAATTTCCATTCGAGCAAATGAAAATTTCATAATTATTTTCATTTTATCGCTCAAATGGGCAAAAGCGCGGTGCTTAGTTCCGCCACTCAACATGAATTGTCTCCTAAATTAAGTAAGAAGTGTCTTAATGGGAACAGATTGTTTTTTTAACTTTACGATCTATTCTGCATATACATATATAGCCAGCAAACTTTATTTTGAAGAAGAAATTTGTGTTTTCTCTTTATCTTGCCTCAAAACATGGTTACTGCCTATAATAAATAATTAATTCTAATTCACATTAGCGACTAATTTATACGGGAGAATTAATAATGAATGAGAATTGATAATGAACTCGTGTTAAATCTACTCATCGTGAAGTTCGTCAAAAAATTATCAATTGTTTTTTAATCAATATCGGGACGAAGTCGGATGTATTACGTAGATTTGATTTACTAATTTAATTTGAAGAAAATGTTGTAATTTCTTTACTTTATAACAGTGAAACTTTATTACAGTACAATGAAATAGTATGTTTTTTTTTGGTGAAAAAATTATTGAAAAGAAAAGTCTTTTGAGAAGTAAAGTTTTTATTTGATTTCACAAAGTCTTTAAAATTCACTACGAACTAGCGACCCCCGCGCGGCTTCGGTTTCTTGAACTATACGAATATTTATTTAATATTATTTAGGAGAATTTGGAATTTAAGTAAAGGCCAGTTGTGGCCACGAGGAAAGGGCACAAGCGTGTGAGAAATGAAATATACCTATATTTTTTCAGAAGATTGCTTATTCTAATAATAATAAATTATTATTTTACATTTTACTTGAAAAATTCTCATACATTTGTCAAGATCTGTAGTTAGTAGAGGGAGCTGTTAGCGTTTCCATCGCCGATGTCAGATTATAGTAAAGGAAACGTAAAACTAAGTATGAAAACCGCAAGCAAAAGCTACGGAACATAGGAACTGTTTATAAATACAAAATTAGTTTGTTGTTTTAGTTGATTTGTTGAAAGTAGTTCCCTAGTGCTTTCAAATCACGAAAGTTTACCGGTAAACCGTTGCTTTACTAAAATTAATTGAATACATGTAAGCTTAAGATATTGTATTATAATTTCCCTTTACCTTTACCTTTACCTTAACCTGAAAATACCGTTGTTATATTATTATTTTTGTCTAAAACTTATAGCTTAAGTCAAACATTACACTCGAGCGAGTTATGAAATTACAAAGTTTCTGTAGTACTTTTAATGAATTACACCTAATCCAAACACAAACAGACGTAACAATGAAAATTTATTGACAAAGCATTCTGTTCTTCACATTTCATTGTTGGAGAAACTTAAATTAAAATAATTGTTGAAAACGTTCAAAGCCTTAATGTCTGTAAAAGACAATTTATTAGCTATATTTTTTGTGTGTCTGTAACGCGACGGCTGTGGGTTCGATTCCAACTGGAGGAAGTGAAATATTTATTTACGTATATATTTCCATTTCTTCGGTCTGGTTTTGAGGCAAAGCGCGGAGTTGAGTAGAGTTTTGCCGCTCAACACTTGCTTTTTGTTTTGTTTTGTCCCTTGCCCAATTTTTGTCATGTAATCACGCTTCACGCTGTATCCCGCACACAGCAGAGGGAACCTAGAGTTAAAACACTCCGTTCCTAACTTTCCGCAATTTGGAGTCATTGCGTGTTGAGTGACAACAAAATGAATTTTAATTTTAAGCTTCCCCTGCAAAATAAATAAATATATTAATTAATTATGAAATTTTATATTTATAATTAAACAATGAATCCTATAATATATATTATACATATATAATAAAAGTAGGTTGGCTTGTATATATAATAATAATAAAAAATCTTCACAGCCGACGCAATACGTATCGATATTTTCTACGTGAGCCGTCAGAAACTCATATGTGCTCTTTTAATTAAAGGAAGTAATTAAAACTTACTCGAGTAGCATTTTGACTTTATTGAGAATTTTAAATGTTGGTAGTATTTTAAATTTACTCTTTTCATTTTTTCTTGGAAAATATTCGTATATGCAAAATTTAAACAATATTCAATGCTGTATTCAAACTGTTTTTGTAAATATTGGCACTCAGTCATCTGAATTTGTCAATTAGTGTTTTTTTTTTTAAAAAGTACAGAAATTAAAGGTCTCTTAGCCTACACATATATATGCGAAGTATTGTGAACTAGTTACTTATATCTACATATAAAAATTCTAAAAAGATAGAACCCAAAGCTACCTTGCTAATGCAAACAAGAAATAATACTTGTATTTATATAAATATTAATACCGCCGTGACATTTGTAAATAGATGCTATCAAGCTGTCTTAGATTGTCTCAATATTTGTCAGGCATGAGATTGTAATAGCAATATACAATATTTCAACGTCAACTTGCTTCGTGTACTGTTATTGTAATAGTAATCAAAGATAAAATATCCTTAAATCCTCGAGCGGGAATCGAACCTACAACGCAAAACTATCAAAATATTATTATTAATAAAAAAATATTATCAAAAAAATTCAATATAAAAAGTGAAAATAAGCTGGAATCACTTATTATAAAAACAAACTTTTCTCTTCTATAACAACAGCGTATATTTATCATAATGATTTAAAGACTCAACGCAGTTAATGACACCGGTGGGTAGGCACCGCACTTTTCTCTTTGTTTGATAATGGCACTTCTTAGTTGCTACTCCAGAAAATAATGAGTCCTCTAGGCGTAATGGCAACGGATATATATGGAAAGAGAATGCATTTGCACAGAACTGAACTGAACTGAAATGAAGTAAATGCGCATAAAATTTTAATTAGACCCATTAGCATCTCGGTGGATTAGAGAAAAAAATATATGAAAATTTAAATTCTAATCGAAATCTCAGCTCCACTAATGCATATTAAGTATCCAAGGCAAAATCCACGGTTAATGACACAAAGCTTGACTGTTCTAATTGCGGACCTTTAAATCGCTCTCATTTGCAACGGTTCTGCACGTTAAATCTAATACCCTCTTTTGTTTTCAGGTAACCCACTCAACTGTAATTGCCGCCTTTCCTGGATATATATGCTGCGTAACGAAACCCAAGACAACACAATGAAACATGCCCTGGAAAAGATATCCTGTATACCAGAACCGGCTGCTGACAGACGGAGCGACATGAAAGACGAGGACGTGGATGGCGGTAATGTTTTGACTAATGATAATTACGAGTATTACGACAAAACCGACGATTACACAGATAAGGAGAAAGAGAAGGCGAATTCGAATAAATCTATTAAATTGATCGATTATCCTCTGGAGACCTTGCCGTGTCCTAAGGAATTGATGCAAACTATAGAAGAGACGTACGGACATCCGGTACAAAATGAAATCAGGCTGAAGGCGTTTTCTAATGTGCAAAGAATTGTTTCCAGTTCGTTAATGTTAATTGTTATAGTGACTGTACTAGTGCTGCATTGAAATTTAAACATTTAAAGACAAAATCTTTGTGATATTAGTATAAATTTTCGCATATCTATTTAGTATCGGATCCCTTGTAAAATATAGATAAGTGTTAAATTAGGCTAAGCCTCTGTTTAAATGTCATGTTAGTGTACAAATTTAAAAATTATTGTAAATATTTGTATTGTAATATGATTGCCGTGAGAATATATTATATTGACCGTTGTATTTAATGCATGTCGTTCTATTGGTGCAAAACGACGTATTTAAGCAAAAAAATCCAGAACACTCGTTTCAGTGTATAAATACTCCGTCTTTCCGCTTATGTTGGGAGTATATAAAATTATTCTTTTTTCTTAATACAATTGCGTCATTGTTGCACTAAGCGATCGAACTCGTCGTTTATATAATTATCGTCGTTTTACGCACTTACTTTAGAATGTCGATGTCAAGTTCTCGATTCTATTTAGTCTTCACATGTAACGATGTACGTAAGGATAAAGTATATTTATATCAAAGCAATAGTATTTAAAAATAATATTTAAAAATATGTAAAATTTTAAATATCTGCCATTGTTCTTAAACGGTGTTTTGGTGTTATTCTTAATATTTCATTAAGTTTAGTTAGTAATTTATCAAGAAAAGTTTGTATTTTAAATTAATTAAAACATCTATTATTGTAATGTTGTATGACAATTAAAAAATATATCGATCGATACATATAAAAAAGATATACTGTGTATAGAATATTATTACGTAAATGAATATTAATTATTTCTTGAAAAAGGTCGATTAAATCGTGAAAATCTGTGAAATACTAAATATAAATGCAAAATATTTACTTCAATAAGTTGCAGCGGTGTGGCAAAAATATTAAATTTGGATATTATCGATTCATTATTTAAATTCTATTTTTTTTCTATTTTTATAAAAAAAAATATCTCCACAGGAATAGAATTTTCTAAATCATTTTAATTGTCAGGTTTAAAATGATAATCTCACTCATAAAATAGTCCAAAATGTCTTTTGATCGAGTTTTTACAGTCTTAAGCAGCTACTCTTAAATATTAAATGAAATGTGAAAACTTTTGTCGCGATCCCGTGCTTAAGTGAAAATGTGATCCCTCGTGGAAAATATATTATGAAGATAACGAAATTGTATACTTAGACAGGCCTCGATTTATTTTTATTTATTTTCGTATTCAAAATTTTTATGGCAATTTTTGAAATTAGTTGCCAAGCAATATTTTATGTTATATATATTTTATGAAAATATTGTTTATTTTTCATTTTTTGCTTGTTTTATTATGTTCAAGAATCTATGTGTACTAATATTATAAAGCTGAAACGTTAGCTTGGTTGGTCCGTTAATCTCCGAAACTACATAATGGCACGAATTGAAAAATTGTTTATAGTTTAAAAACTGTATTAAATCACATTAAGCCGCAATTATAAGCTAGTTTTACACGTTTTATGAATATTCTTGAAGGAAAAAGTTTCATTCAATAAGGTTTTTTTCCATAATTTGCCTTTTTAAATCACAAAAAATTGCTTTACTCACAATAATAGTTTTTCAATGACATAAAACTTTAAAATACTCTAGAAAATCTGTTTCAATCGATATTTGGTGATTTTTAAGTTAAGTAAAATGTAAATAATGAAAGTAATAAATTAAATATTTGGACGGATAATTACATGTAAATTATTTTTATTTTATTTATGAAAATAGAAAAAAAAAACAAAAATTGCGTAATGTAAAAATAACTATTTTAATTAATTAATATAGTTTCTTACACTTTCAATTACAGTTCAAGAATATAATTAAGAAATATTACAAAATCACTTGTTTAATATTTTTCGATTTATAAAAATATCTTTAAGTGCATAATATTAAAAAAACGTACGTTACGTATTTTCNTTCCATAATTTGCCTTTTTAAATCACAAAAAATTGCTTTACTCACAATAATAGTTTTTCAATTACATAAAACTTTAAAATACTCTAGAAAATCTGTTTCAATCGATATTTGGTGATTTTTAAGTAAGTAATAAATTAAATATTTGGACGGATCATTACATGTAAATTATTTTTATTTTATTTGTGAAAATAGAAAAAAAAAATCAAAAAATTGCGTAATGTAAAAATAACTATTTTAATTAATTAATATAGTTTCTTACACTTTCAATTACAGTTCAAGAATATAATTAAGAAATATTACAAAATCACTTGTTTAATATTTTTCGATTTATAAAAATATCTTTAAGTGCATAATATTAAAAAAACGTACGTTACGTATTTTCAACGATATCTTTCATTAGACGGTATATAAATGTTCAATATTGCAAGTTTAATATTAGAAAAATATTTTAAGGTTTTCAAGTTTGTCTATATTCTACGTATATTTGAAATATTTTTCTTCTTGAATTATTTTCCTTCTTCTTTTAAGGTTCATAGGTTTTTTAACATTCATATGTTTCATAGTATGTCGATGATTTATTTTCATTCAAATAGTTTTTATTTTAGCACATATCTACGATTCCATGATGGACACCACAGAATGAGAAAATAGAAATATTTAACAAATGGCTTATCTGGCACCACAATGCAGGAAAGACAAAGCGTACCAGGGAACCTAATGTTAATATACTCCGTTTCTCATTAACACTTCCGTTCCTCAATTTCCCATGAATTCTTGAGGTATTACTTGTTGAGTGGCTGGTTATTAGGGCGAGAAAATGGAAATAATAAATGTAGCATTTCCCCGACTGGGAATCGAACCGATTTTTTTTAAATATTTTAGAAAGCGTAGGTAATTTTAGACATATATAATTTGTGCTTATTTAAAGTAGAATTACGTTATTGTTCCACCAAATAAGCAAAATATAAACATTCTCGAAAAGGCTCGAACCTTTAACCATCGCGTTCAACAATTGCCTTAATATAACGCCAAAGAGTTTTTAATTTAAAATTTCGAATTTATAATACAAATAACAATATTCATTTAATAATTCTGTACAAATATGTATAGGTTTTCAGCTTTAGTTGTAGCTTAAAATTAAGAACATTTATTGTTTTTTCTTTACCTGTAAGATTTAGCGTTTTCATCTCATTTATGCAACGATTGTACAAAAGTTTGTAAGAAATAGATCTCATGTACTAACTATGTGGATAGCTCAGTTTCTGTTGTAATAAATATTTCTACACGTATTTGCATTTTTAATTATCACACCTTTCCAAAATTTTTATGATTAATAATATAGAATAATAATTATAAAACAATAATAATAATATAGTTTTAAAGGGGCCCCTTAAATTTACACTTGGATTACAGGATACTTCGACGGTATATCGAAAATGAAAAATTACAAATATTTCTATTTCTTTAAGAAAAATAATAAATAGTTTTAGCAAATATTTTTATTGCTCTTTTAAGTTTTATTGCTTTTTTTTCAAAATTTCCAAAAAATATGCATCTTTTAAGCGTGTACGTAATCGAAAACTACCCTTATTAATAGTTAATAAATTAATTTTTAACAAAAACAAAAACCGACTTTTAACAACGAAGTAAAAAGTAAAAATTAATTTTACAAAGATTTTATAATTTTGAAGTCGGTGCCAAGTAAAACAAACAGACTTAGTAATTAGATATTGTAGTAAAGGTGTTGTAGCATTAGCTTGACACCGACTTCAAAATTTTAAATCTAATAATTTTTTGTCTAAGTTTTTCTAATGACTTTTAAGTCAAATAATTTTTCACTCTTTAGTTCGTTGTTAGAAGTCGGTTTTTCTTTTTGTTAAAAATTAATTTATTTTACGATTTTAAGTAATGGGTAGATCTTAAAATGATGCTTCTTAAACGAGTGGTGATGGTGGTGGTAGTGGTTGTCAACGAGTGGTTGTGGTTGTCCTAAGTAAAACTTTATTTAATTAGGTATTATTTTTGTGCAAAGTTACATTTTGGTATATTGACAAGAAAATACATAAAATGTATTCGGGCGAATGAAGAATCTCCCTTTTTTGAAGTTGGTTGAAAATGAGAACATCCTCTTTTTTGAGGTTGGTTGAAAAGAAATGCAACGATCAGNCTGGATATGTGGCACTCCACTACTGTGCGGTTTCGTAGAAATTTCCTTCCACGCGCCACCGAACTGTGGAATGGCCTACCCGCGTCAGTGTTTCCAGGTCGGTACGATATGGGTGCCTTCAAGAAGCGCGTCTATCTCCACCTCAAAGGCCGGCAACGCACCTGTAGCACCTCTGGTGCTGCACGGGGTCGTGGGCGGCGGTGATCACCGCCAGGTGACCCGTACGCTCGTTTGCCTTGTCCTTTTTCCATAAAAAAAAAAAAAGAAAAAAAAACATACCTAATGAAAATTTAAGACTTATGTGATTTTTTCATAGATACCATTGTCAGGCATGGACCAAAAAAATGGGACCATTCGGGAAGGTTCACCTTTCAAATAAAAAAAAAACATATTCGGTTCACCCAGTCAAAAGTTATGAGGTAACAACCATAAAAAAAACACTGTCGAATTGATAACCTCCTTTTCTTACAGAAGTCGGTTAAAAATAGCAATAAAACAAATTTGCTATGTTTCACTTTCCCTTGCAGGAGAGTAGGCCAATTAAATAAAAAAAAACTAACAATTGCAAATATCTTTCCCACATAATAATTGTAAGTATGCAATTACTGGAATTACTATAACACTAGAAGCGCCTCCGTCCCATTTTTGTCCCATACATAAGTTTGATTGTATATAACTTTTTATTTGTTAATTTATATCGATGAGACTTGTTGACTTTTATTAATTTTACACATGTATTTAATTAAAAATATCTGAAATAGTATAGCAGTCATACTTTTTGAAAAAAAATATGATTTACCTAGAACTGCCGTTGGGTCATTTTGTCCCGTCATTATTATTTTATTATTTGAGGATGTAATTTGACATATTTTCATGCCTCGGAGACGAGGTGGAGTGGAAAGGGCAGTGCGGGGGTGGAAAAAATGGAACAGTAGGTCTAGCAGTCAATGCCTAAGTTTTTAGGATTCTGTAACTTTTAAGGAAAAAAAATCCTTATAAAATCACTTTGTTGTCCATCCGTCTGTTTGTGACTTTATCTCAGGAATGCTTGGTGAAATTGAGTTGTTATTCATTCAAGTATATGAATATCAACTATATGAGGATGTACACTCCCTTGATTTCCTGAAAGAGTCGTCATTAAAAAAAGATTGGCCGTTTATATAGTAAAAAACGTGTATAGTTAGTAACCTATAGTTAACCAAGAATTATAAAATTTGGCAACTAGCATCTACAGGCAGTAATAGTTCAGGTAAAAATCTGAAAACTATACATTTGTGTTGAATTCCTAAAAATTTATAGCCTGAAAAGTAGGTCAAAATTGGTCTCAAGGTCAAATTTTGTCACTAGTCCAAGTGAAGTATCAGATGAAAGGACTGGCTAAGCTAGGCTTGAATTTCAAAAAAATACCAGACCAAATATGGGCAAGGGTAGAGTAGGTAGAGGGAACGTGGGAACCTAGTGTTATGCACTCCGCTGGCATTTTTGGCCGAATCTGGAGGCGTTACCACGCAATTTTGTAAATCATCTGTGATGTATCACTGATGAAGATTATATTAATGCACTACTTGGCCTAATAATTTTATTAAGTAATTTCAATAACTTATAATTTTTTTAGAGTTATTCAGTTAGTAGTCACGATCTTATAACGTACATTGACATATTTAATTCTTACTTTGTGTTTTGTTTTTTGGTACTTTTATGTTTGTTAAAGAATAACAATTGATATTAAATTGATTATTAAAGGTGGTCTGTATATTTTACGAATTATTTTAATAATAACTTACTTGTCTTACACCAACAATCAATTTAATAAGTAGAAATAGGGGAGAAATTTGTCACGACGGCGGTTCTAGAAGGGTGTCAATCTTCGGCACTTCTAGTGTTAAGAGACATAGTACATAGTGTCTTAACATTCCGTTGTAATTGTCTACCTTGCTATGCGGAATAAATAGTGAAACTGGAAAAAAAAACCTGTTCACAATGTTCATTATACATCGACATTACACAGAGCACGCCACACTGCAGCCATGAATGACCTTGACATATAAACTACTCAATTTGTATACTTCGTGGTTTTATTGAATACATTGACCTTCAAACTGGCGTATAATGTTTGAATTAAGCTAGTTTACTGCAATATGTCTTTATTTTGTTGATCTGAGTTCTTTTTTTTTTACATGTCAATTTCATGTGACATCTATATATATATAAATAGTATTGCAATGTCTGTGTGTAATTTAAAATTAATTGTGTTTTTCCCAATAAAATCCCAAAACATTCAAATAAGCTTCACGCTATATCCCGCACGCAGTAGGATAGGCAAAGGAAACCTAGTGTTAAGACACTTTGTTCTTCACTTTAAGTCGAATTTTTCGAGGAATTGCGAGTTGGATGGCGGAACTCAACGTTGAACTTTATTAATTTAAATATTCAATAGTATAGATAACCAAAGTATAGATAACTAAATAATTAATCAGTAACAATCCATTCCCCCGCAGGGAATCGAATCCACGTCGCGTTTATAATCACCACTGTGCCATGACTATCTATTATAAATAAAGAATACACAAATTTATTTTGTGTAATTTTGTTATGATTAACCATGTGTTCCCAAAATAAGAATAAAGCGCTTACTCTCTGAAAATAGATTTATATTTCAGACTAAGCTGACAAATAGGCTGAAGGAACCTCAAAGTTCACCTACGCGCCGTCAACGGCTTAACCTTTGTAAATAACGAGTCAAAAGAGGAACGACAAATCGTATTATCTCAAATTACCTCGAGTGTAATCTGGTACTGGATTGCGGATTATCATACTAACGAAGCTAAGTGTTGTGGAATGAAAAAATGTTGTATGGGAGCCCACTTATTACTTATTTTATTAGGTTTTTAGTATTTTTTACCGTAACGGGATTAGATATACATCTAACTGTGAAAGTTCATAAGATACAGATTGGTAACAAACGGACAGATAGACAGAGGATGGATATCAGAGTCTTAGTAATGGGATCCTGTTTAAGCCTTTGGGGCCGACGCCCTAAAAAGCAACACTGAGCCATACGTTCCTATGAAGTTTTATTATATCACAATGTTTATATATCTTGTTTTCTCTTCCATTTACCCCCCAAAACAAATTGCCCATTCCAAAATGTGTTCTTAATAACGCATCACACAGATATTTCATCCGTCCAAGGATATACAGTATGAATATTTAAATTCCAACGCCTAAGCCTTTGCCTGAAGCTGGCCTTAAATCTTATTTAGAAGGTTCGGTGTCTCAGGGATCTCTGGAGCTGTAGAACAATTTTGTTTTTAATGCGAGTAATAAAGTATAGTAATCGTTTGTGAGTTCCTCGGGGACGCCGCGAATAATGGAAATGAATCTTGCTTGTGATTAAAGTTAATCTAAAAGCTATTGATTTTGAAGCTTTATATTAAATTAAGAAGCTTTTTGTTGTTTCAGCGAAATTAAAAATTAATATACGTTATGATTTTCCATTATCGTTGTTTGCTTATTCGTAGAGCATGAGCGTANGTGACTCTAACCGCGTTTTTTTTTTAATTTCTTTGCTCTGGTATCGAAGTACATCGCGGCGTTGAAAGCCGCAATAGAACACGTAATTCCTCCTGAATTTGGCGGAAATTGGGGAGCGGAGTGTCTAACACTGGTCGCCATCTGCCTACTATATACATGCGGTATACAGATAAACTTAAAAAAAAAAGAATAAGCACACAACAATAGTGCAGGATGCAGTTATTTATTTCTTGAAAGTGGAATTTGAAAGACATCGGAATTCACTTTTCCATAAAATAAGCATCGAACCAAAACTAACACTTACAATTAGACTGTTCACATCTTACGAAGGCGATGTTTACAATTCAAATAAAATACAACTCTATCAAATCCGTTGTTCCCACAATTTCTAGATTATATATAAAACTATAAGAAACGTTGAGAGGCAAGTATAGTGACAGGTCATTTGGTCACTGAAAATAACAAAAAAATCACATATAAAGACCACATCCATATATTCTAACCAACATATCACGGTATATATTAGACATGCGAATATGAAAACGTAGACAGACGTGGGCATATTCCACTTTATCAAACTTTATAATATAAATATCTCAATAGAACTTTGAATTTAACTTAAAGTTGCGAAACGCTGAGTTGAAAGGAAGCTGACAGTGGGTATTTTCGGTGAACATTCAGCATTATTCCCATATGCATCATGTTTATCCTGGCCACTCACAGATAGTGCTTCTTGTCCAGCTTTCATACGTTTATTTGGTCTTCACTGAGGTTGTATATTGGAATAGGTTACTTATAATTACTATTGATATGGATTTATTGAACCTCTCTCCTTTACCGGTCAATGCCTTTTTTAAGGCTTGCGACATGTTAAATAGCAGTAGATAATATCTCCTAAAAGATTAAACAAAGAATAGAATTAATATAATTCTGAGTCATTTCAAAATAAAAATTAATACATATGATTCGGGGTATGCTATTTTTTTTGCGTCACGCTGTATCCCGCCTATGCAGAAGGCATTCTGATCCACTGTTTCCACCGAAATCTGAAGGCACTGTAGTATTAAGTAGCGGAACTCAACGCCGCGCTTTGCCCCGTTCCCAGAACGAGACAATTAATATATTTTATTTTTATATGTGGAAGGAGATTTAATTGTTAATGATGACATAAGAAACTAAGTTTATATTGCTTAGTCGATATATAAAAATACTTCCACAATTTAGACTAACATCATAAAATTAAATAAAATTTACATATAAATCGATCAAAAATATTTTCAACAAAAAAATATAATAATCTTTACTATCAGCGTTCACAAGAAAATCATTTATCGGACCCAATAAGTTTCACAATAGAAAATAATACCCAACTAATCTTATTATTATAAAACATTGTAAAAACACTTCAAGTCTAAACATTTTATATATTTTCTAAGCACATCTTCCGATTTCATAAAGGCTTTGTAAACTAGAGCAGTATTAAGCATAATAAACTCGATATAAAGATACTTCTACCTTTTGTCAATAAAATAAGTAAAGTATTATATTC
The DNA here is from genome assembly GCA_013403645.1 of Heliconius nattereri. Taxonomy (NCBI): domain Eukaryota; kingdom Metazoa; phylum Arthropoda; class Insecta; order Lepidoptera; family Nymphalidae; genus Heliconius; species Heliconius nattereri. The sequence continues at coordinate 1,145,281 of JAAIXI010000240.1, forward strand.
GCTTCAACATCTCACACAAACACGTGCTCAAAAGAAACTTTTAATATTCCGTTGCCTGGCGATGGGCATACATACTCCTTTGATGTTCTATCAAACTATTGATGTATGCAAAATGTACTCGAATATTTGTATGGATATATTTTTAGTGGCGTTACGAAATATTTGTGGGTTCTGAATAGTGTTTAACGGAAAGTCCGTTGGTTATTACCTGTTATAATGTATGAGTTTCAAAGTTCAAAGAATTTAGCAAGAAAAATAGGCTTGCATGCCATATAAGAAACAAAAATATTACATATTACACATAAATAAAAACGTTTTTTCTTTTAGTTGTAAATGAGATTAGGTCGAGAGCGCCATACAAAACACCAAGAAGTAGTGTCGTCTCATAGTTAGCAACACGTTGTCTACATTTGATCCACTTAGCCCAATTATACTGTTTTATTTATATCTTAAGCCTAGAATTAAAATTAAAGCCTTTTAATAACAATTTAAAAAGTATAGAACTTTTATTTGTTTAAATGTTTTACATAAATAAAACTTATTGGAAATCGAACCCCAACCAATAAATTTCATAAGTTCATCTATTTTCGACTTTTTTTTCTAATTTGAAATATGCTTTCTTTAAGATTACATTGTATTTAATGGCCACTATATTTCAAATAATTAACCTTCTTCTTCCTTCTTCCTCCTGGCATTCATTCTGGCGTTTGCCAGGGTCTGCCTGCCCTGACTCTTTGCAAGGTCTTTAGCGTCCTCGGTGATTGGACCATTGGCTCTCATGTTCTTCGTCACGACTTCCAACCAACGCTTCCTTTGGCGTCCGAAAGGTCTCACTGCAAGGACTAATATAACAAGACACTTGCATGCGTTATATTTTCTCAGGTGAGCCCTATACCACAATCTTGGACACTGCCCCTTCCCTTGTAAATAGGGATAATAAAGCTAAACCGCTACTGATATGGTATCTTTCCACACCAGTAGCGGCTTCCCGTGTTCAAAATGTGGTTAAATAGATCATTAAGCACACTGAGGAAGACTATATCCACCACCGCCCAACGATTTCCACCGTTTTTCCGTTTAAAATTAAAACAATTAACCTGTATCTAAGATAATAACATTATTACCTACTAAAAATAATTTCATAATACCCGTCACAAAATTCTACACCAATACGACCAATGAATGTGTTATTCATTACATTTTCCTGTTAATTTGAATTACATGAAATGGAAAATATACATTTGTACGTATATCCTCCTCCGTAAGACCGAGCTTATTTCGTATACCGTTAATTAAATATTTAAGTACCTTTCCAATATTCTCATGCTCGTGTCGGTACGTACATTTGTTAAGTATAGTGCTGTTTTGGAAGATAAGATTCAAATATTCGGAAAAAGAAATGTTTATAATAGTAATTCTGTAAAATAGAGAAAAGTTATATTAAACTAGCTATAAATATAAGACAAACAAAGCCGAAGATCTTAGTAGACTCGTGATAGAGGGAAATTCGGGGGGTCTATTCTCACTCGGGGGAATGAATAACTGTAATCTACAAAACAATAAGCAGCGTTGAGTTCTGCCACTTAACACGCAATGCCTTGAAATTAGGCAGAAAGTGGGGAATGGAGTTATTTTTTATTGATTTTTAAAAATACATTTTGATTAATTTTAAACAAGAATAAGTTATTTTTATTTTTTCACAAATTTCAATCTCAAAAGTGTTTTTTAAAAAAAATCCTAAAATTCAACGTGAATATTATTAAGAGGTTAACTACTACTAAATTTCAGTAGCACTTCAGAGGTAAACCCGGAATGTGTAATGAAACAACCGAGCGAGGAATGTCAAGCGAGAGCAAGCTGGAGGAACTGGAGATAAAAGGTTATTTAGCTTAGACAATAAGAGATTCGTACCTCAAAATCTGTGGGTGGTGGGTGGAATTTTATTGTCATATGATTTTTTGGGGTCAGTCCTGGTGCAGAGATACAACCGACGGTTGACCGACGACCGACCGACGGTCAACCGAGGTATGACCGTAAATGCGACAGGTAGTCGGTTCGATTGCCATTCGAGTTTCTTGTCACTGTCTATAGTAACCTTGAGTTCCTTCTCACAACACGGAATGCCTCCAATTCAGTAGAAACTCCGTAGGAAGCGGAGTGTCTTAACATTCAGCTCCTTCTGCCTTATTACACACGAAATACAGCGTGAAGCTGAAGATGAAGTTGCACAATTGTAAATGTCAAAGGTTTTTCTTTCATAAGTTATATGAAAGTTATTCCTTCGGGGCTTAAATATAAGTTCGAGGGTAATTTAATATCTAATACAGTGTTAGGTTTCTAGGCTTATTGAGTAACGCCTTAGGGCTTTTGGAATCCCTTATCGAATTTGATACGTACCATTGTAGCTCAGGGTTTGATTATATTAGGCTCTATGCGTAGATATGGTTAAAGATATTGATAACTGTCATAAGTAATGTTACCATCTATAAGAGACCATTTTGGCGCAGTGGATGGATCGAGATGGTTGGTTATTCGATAATCGTATTTTATTGTTATTTCCATTATTATATTTTCCTTTCTGATAGAGACCCGAGATTCTGGTCACATTGACCATACGGACAGACTCGAGACTGCAGAGGGAAGCTGGGAACACAACAGTGGTAGCGTATGTAGTAAAAAAAATGGTTTTCACTTCAGTTTAACCATATTTTCACTTGACTTTCATTTCTATTATCTTTAAGACTAGACTAACCTTCTACATACGGGGTACAGCTGTACATCTTGAAGCTGAAAGGTTCGCCCAGGGTCTCTCTGTCTACCCTACTAACCAAAGTTACCAAAGTGAAGAACGAAAAATGTTGACTCTAATTTACCCCCTCTATCCTGTATCTAAGATAAAACGTAAAAAACCAAACCTAAATAGGTTAAGTAATATCAAATTAGAATTCGCTTTTCACTCTTTCTATACATTCTAATGGCCTGTCCGATGAATAGAAAGCAAAAGCTATCAAACGGTTTCCCAATTCACCGGTAGACGCCACGTTAACAATGTTTACAGTGAGTTATTGTCTCTTTACATTACGACGTACGTAGTATTCGATCGTTTGTATGATATAAACAGAAATCCAATTAAGATTTATTGACTTTTTATGTTACTTCTATTTTTGAAGTTAACGCCGTGCTTTGCGTCATTACTAGAGCGAAGAAATAAAAATAATAAAACTTTCGATCACCAAGTGGGAATCGAGCCCACAGCCGTCACGTTTCCGGTTGCACGCTTACGCTTACGCGTAACTCGCGTCCGGGGCAAAATACTTTTGCAGCGCCCCCCAGGTGAACACAATATAATTTCATATATATGTTTAAATAGTTTTGCGGTTTATATTTGGCGCCCCTTTAAGAGCGGCGCCCGGGGCATGATCTCCCCCCGCCCCCCTCACCCCCTTTCTCTACGCCAATGCACGCTTGTACCTTTGCACCACGACGAGCTATACGAAACGTAAACGATACCTGCACGACTCAAAGTAAAATATAAAAGAAAAATGTAATATAGAAACAACACCAATAAGAATAATCATAAATACTTACATAAATAAAACATCGTATTCACATCCAGCCGTGTTAAGTCAAAAACTGAGCAAAGGAAAATTTGTAAAAGCTATAAAAAAACAAATGTATTCGTATCGACACCTAACGACGCAGATAAATAAAAATATAAAAACACAAGTCAGGTTCCTTTCCCATTATTTAAAGTAGATCCTTTTTACGCATCATTAATCTTTCGCTTTCCTTTACGAGTCTAATTTTTTTATTAGGTGTTAGCAGTATTTGTAAAGTACGTATGGAGCGTTAGGAAAATATATTTTTTTGTATTTGTATTGTATTCTACATTTTTAGGCTTTTTTATAGGTTCACACTGTTGCGCACAGCAACTAGGCTACAGCAAGGTAGATAAATGGAACTTTGGAAAGTTTGTGCGGAGGTATTTCATTCCTAAAAACAGAGAACGAAATACATTTCTGATATATTTTTTCGAAAAAAAAAATACTACCCAACGACTTACAATGTCTCGATTCCTTCCGGAAAGTACGGAAAGTAAGAACGAAGTGTCTTCATTCTATTTTGTTCTTGGCTTATTCTGCTATGCGGATATGAAAAAAATATATGTGTGTCTTACTATCTTGTACATGAAATACATTTTGATTACTCAAATAGGTTCTTACATAATATATTTTATCCTTTAATAATAATATATTAGCATTCTGAAGCCAACTTTAAATATATTACGAGCGTCGACGATAAATTGAAACAAAGTTGTTCTAAAAGCGGAGGCTTATCGTACGTATTTATTATACTTCTCCTTGACTGACTCTATGTTTTCGTTTGTTTATATATAATATATGTTTGTTATTTAGACTCGTTGTAACTTGTACATGGCGAGGTGGATATGGAAAAAGCAAATCTAGTATTAAGACACTTCGCCTCCACACTTTTCAGCTTCGTCTTATCATTGGTTTCTATTCCCATGGCACAGTTGAGAAACGCTAATAACATTAAGTGAGTATATTTTTAATGATTATACTGAACAAAAAGCTCTTGAAAATTAGCTTTTAAGATTTTCTTAATAGTGTATTGTATTTTACAAATAAGCTTCAAATAAACGGCAAAGCCCTTTATCTCTTACCTTACTTCTTACCTGAGGATTAGTGGGTTACATGAAAATGATAAATATTATATAATATATAGCTTATAGCCTACTTTCATAGATGGACTATCCAAAATATAAATATTTTTGTAATTCAAACCAGTACTTCCCGAGATTAGCACACTTAACGATACAATAATTTTAGCTTTATTATATTTAACATAGATATTCTATTACAGTATAATTTATTACAGCATCTAGAATATCTATTTGAATATTTAATATTGTAAAATATTCTAAAATATGCGGCTTGTAAAATACAGAGGGTTCTTCTAATTAAGATAATAAGTAAATTTTGGCCATAAATTCACTTTATTTTCGGGCAATTGTTATTTAGAAACAGAATTAAATTGAGCCTTTCATTGAATTGTTTGAAATAATGCATAAATAAGCGTCGAGTTTTGCTACTTAACATGGAATCTCTTGAAAAATTATAAGAAATTGGGAAACGGAATGTTTTAACCCTAAGATTTCTTTTTCTTCTCTGCTACATGCGGAATACGGACTGTAGCTAAAAAAATATAATAAAGATCTGAAGTTAAATAATATAAAAATAGTAGCACTACATATTTTATTTTATGTTCATAAAATTTCACTTTAAAATTCAAAATAAAAGGAAGAATTTTTTTGATTAATGTTCTGTACATCCGTTACCACGCGCGGCAAAAAGGTTCACACCATAATGGATCATTTTAACCGTTTTATCCAAGACCAAGAAGGTATATGTGAAGGTTTTTTCTCGTTAGCTTTACTCGTGACTTTTCTCCGCTTTTCAAAAGAATTCTAGACATTCGATGTTAAGCGGCGGATTTTTATTTGCACTTTGACTTGTCACAGATAGGATTTAGAAGATCGCAGAAGTAATTGAATTCCCAGAGTGGGCATCGATCCACAACCTTTACGTTTACAGTCTGTCCCATTCCCACTGAGCCACTATGATTTTATACAGTTATAATTAGATTTTTGTTTGACTTCATAAATATCTAATTAAACCTTATTAATTAAATGTGTTTATTTTAACAAAAAAATACATAATATATAACATAGTTATATTAAAACTAGCGGACGCGCGCAGCTCCGACTGCTCATTTACACTGTTAGGGGATGAATTAAAATTAACCACGAAACATGTGTTCCATGAAATATTTTTAAGAGTCTAAATTTCAAATTTTATAAAAATCGGTCGCGATTTAAAGATTTTTCCATACAAACTTTAAGCCCTTTATTGGCAACCTTAGGGGTAAATTCTAAAAAACCGTGAAACATGTGCTCAATTAAACTATTTTATCAGTCTGAATTTACAATTTTATAAAAATCGAAGTCGATTTTTTTTTCCATACAAACTTTCAACCCTTATTTCACCCCTTTAGGATTAAAATTTTTCAAAATCCCTTCTTAGTGGATGTCCAGATTATGAAAGTAAACATCTGTCCAAATTTCACGTTTCTATCATTAGCGGTTACGGCTGTGCGTGCGTCTTACCTCAGTCAGTGAGGACAAGTCCTTTTATATATATATAGATTATTTAAAGGATATTACTTCTCAATATTAAATAATTAATAGTAAAAAATAATTAACATTAGGTAAACGCTCTTAATAACACCAGACCTAATTGCTCTTTAGTTTTAAGACTGACTCTGACAGTCCAAAGTCGTCGTCGGTACTACGCCAAAGGAAAGATGCCAAATTTATGGTGCCTACAAAATTATGAGAATATTTAATTAAAAGTTTTTATTTCTATTTTTTAGCTTTACGCTGTATCCCGCATATGTTTATGTAGCAGGATGGACAGAGGTAACCTGGTATTAGGACTACTGCCCACTTTCCGCCGAATTCTGGAGGTAACGCGTGTTGAGTTGCGGAAATCAACGATGCGCTTTCCCTCGGCACCAGAGCGAAGAAATGAAAATATTAAATTTAATATTTATATATCATTTCCTCGAGTGAGAATCGAACCCATAACCTGTCGAAAATCTTCAGAATAAATAACATGCATGTCACGAAGAATAGCCGGGATTAATGCCAGGAAGAAGAAGATGTCACGAAGTCTTATTTACTTCCCCTCATTAAGATATGAGCGTGCGCCTGACAATGCTGATTTCATCTGTTATTCCATTAGCCATCGCCAACGCGGATAAGGAATCCACTGATATATATTTTGAAGGTATAAACTTTATTTTCTTAATTTTCATAAATAGCACACGCCGCGTTTCCTCTATCTTATTATTTCGTCTATTGGATATTGCATTCTGCTCCTTAACATACAATATGTCTGTTGGGTTGAAAAATGAAAATTCATTTGACCCTTACATTGTCTGCGGAGTTTTATTCTTAATCAGGAAAATTAATTATTTTCAATTCCATACACTGGTAACATGACAAAAAGCGGCGTCGAGTTCCACCACTCAAAAGATAAAGTTTCTAAAATTCGACGGAATTTAGGATCGAAATGTCTGCAGAAAAGTCAGAAAGTCGAAAATGAAGATGTAAGGTTCCCCCCGTTCCCCACTATGTGCGGGATCCAGCGTGAAGCAAAAAAAGTAATAGTAATAAGCCAAATAAAGCATAGCTGATGTAAAAGTTCAAGTGGCACATAAAAGTGAAAAGGGACAAATTGACCTAATCTCTGTTCTAGTAATTTGAAATTGTAATCCCTGGGCGATAAAACAAAATGTCAAACTTTATATGAAAAAATATCAAATTTAATATTCCATTATATTTTTAGCGTTAAGTTTCTGCCTTAAAAAAAGTATTGATGTAGAATGAAATGAATATAATAGAAGTGGGTTCATATCCCACTCCAAGAATATTGGACGTAGTGTTTTATTTTTCTTTTATAGTTTTAGCAGAAGCAATCTATACTAAGTCCCCTTCCACCTAGTGCAGGTTTCCTACGCTGATCCTAGAAAATATAATGAGAAGTAATATATATTTATTTATTGTGTATAAAGAGTTCATTAAGAAATAGTTCTTGTAAAAAATAAAACTGTAGTAATTCTTCTTTAATTTCACGTGAAAAAAATGAATTTAATGATAAAAAAATATACCTATGTACATAAACAAATTATAAATCTGCCTCTCTGCCTGTGACCACGGCTTATTGTTAAGTGGTGTACTAAGTTCCAAAAATGAATTTCGAGAAAATGAATGATCGAATAATAGAACATATGCCATGAAATCGGTTATAAACAGGTTCATTTGGACTAAAGTTTCAAAAAACTATTTTTTTCAGCTTCAGGCTGTATTCCGTATGTACTTTCCGCCGAATTCTGGACGTATAGCGTGTTGAGTGGAAGAATTCAAAGCCTCTTTCGCGTCGTCAGAGCGAAAGAAATGAAAAAATTAATTACTAACGACCCGCTCGCGGCTTCGCCCGCCTTAACTACTGTATTATTCATATAATGTATGTTTGCAAAGCACTTAAGATAATGTGAAAATTAATTAAACCCTAATGCAACCTGCATTTTCGTAATTCCAAGAAGGATTTTCCAATTGTTTTAAATTAAACACAAATAAATAACACAAATAACAGAAAACTTAAGCGAAAGAAATTATAAACAACAGACCACCTACTATTCTCTGACTCAAAAATACTTAAACGAAAGATGTATCCAATTATGTCGCGTGGAAATACATTATAATTATTGGATAACTCCAAAATACGTGCAATCACTTCTAAATTTACTTTGCCAGGCGCAAAACATTCTCTCGGCCATCTCCGTACTAGCTCTGAACGACATCAGGGCCTTGGTTCTCTGACCGTGGTCTCAGGCGAAAACCTGCTTTAGAGCAGATACATGGAAGGGGATGCGGAAGGGGATCGGAATTGGGCTCTCGGTTTCCTGAGGGAGGCGTTGATTAAACGACCAAGATGACTGCTCATGAGTGGGATTTGGAGGAGGATAGAAAGTCCCTCGGAAGAAGACGTCTGACCTCGGGCGGCCGGTATGCGGAGTGCTGCTCCTTAGGTGCAGGTGACCCGATACACCGGCGCAACGGAATACGTTGGACGCGAGACGACCAATGTGTACCTCTAGGGTTTCTATTTTTAGGTTGCGGTGAGTGGCGCGTGGTGTTCACGTAATATGGTGCCTGCGTCACTCGCCGGAGGGTGAGGTTCCGTACCATCTACAGGATTCCTCGTTGAGTAATACTCGCTAGGGCATTGTAATGTCATCAATGTATAGTGCGTAGAGAGCAGGTGACAAAATTCTGACTGGGACAACGGCAGCGATCGGTTCGCTGCTAGACCTCGCACTCTCAACTCTCACGCAAAATATCCTGTCACTTACAAAGCAGAGCGGCAAAGTCATGCGACGTGTTGGGGGGTGCCGGCTCTGAGCACTTTATGAAATCAGCCCGGGTGCCAGACGTGGTCGAATAAGCGTGCTACGTCAAGGAAGACTGCTATTGTACACTCATACTCTCTCGGTTGATCACTGTTGCGAAGTTTACCCAGAGTGGTATACCCGCTCCCCAAACTGCTCGCTTTGTGGGTGGATGTGCGACTGAAGAAGTAAAAGGAATAACTTCTCAAACAGCTTGGCAACCGTGCTGAGGAGGATTATAGATCGGTATCCCTCAGCAAAAAGATTTATTAGTACTGTAATTTTAAATCTGTGTTACTAATCTTTTCAAGGACTTATTAAAGTATATTTAAATGACTATTTTTAAACGGAAGAAATTATAAACAAAAACCTACCTACTAATAACAACTACAAAAAATATGAAACCAAATATATCGCGCTGAAATAATACATTCAACTAAAATTATCCAATACTTGAAACACATCTAAATCTTCTTTGCTATAGAGATAGATGCATTCGAGCTTGTGGTTAATGCTGTTAAAACGGCGACACCGGTTGGGCAGGGAAGAGGGTACTCTGTTCCTGATGAAAAATTAAATAGAATGCATCGGCCGGGAATCGAACCCGGGCCGCCCGCGTGGCAGGCGAGCATTCTACCACTGAACCACCGATGCGTGTTAGGTTATTTATAGTGTTAGGCGGGCGCAGGGGACGCGCTTGTATAAGCCGTTTCGCAGCAAGGATTTTTTGATATTGTAACAACTTCTAAGGTACTTATTAAAATGAAAAACAGTAAAAGACAGTTTTGATCTACATTAAATGGCCAACGTAACTAATATACTTATTTATATGCTGAGAGTAAGCGATAAGTGAAACTTGAGTAACATACAGCTGATGCGTCAACGGCGTGATGTGTTAACAATTAAATGCGTTTTTCTCTAAAACTATTCGCAATTTCGAAATAGTGTAAATAACAAATTTTATCTTCGTTTAAAGTAGAAAATTAATAAATATTTTAAAGGATAAGGATTAATACCATTATGGAAAAATATCCCTCACAATAAAAAATATATTGAAATTACAATTTTTAGACAGAAATATGATCACTACACGTTATCCTTAAAAGATACGAAAATGCTGTCGCGGACTTTTTTGTAGATCTTATTAAGAGGAACAATACTCCAGTACATTATTTTCATGTAGTACTTACCATTAAAGCAGCGCATGCGCGAAAGTGCATCAAGGGGTAGGACTTTATACACATTTATCGTATTTATGTTAATTTACATAAGAATGTACAAATAATAAACTATATATAAACCTTCCCTGAGAAATACTCGACCTAATGGTGAAAACCGCATCAAAATCCGTTGGGTGGTTTAGAAGAAGAAGAGTTAGAAAGTTCAGACAGACACGAAAAGCGACTTTGTTTTATAAGATATTGGTGGGCCCGGACGCGGCTACGCCCGCGAAAATATAAGCCTAAATAATTAAAATAAGTTAAAAAATAATAATAAGTGGAGATTTATTATTAGAAAAAATGTCTGAGTAACCGAAATGAACAAACAAAAGAAGTAAAAGTAACTAAAGGAAATTCTTAACATTAGAAAAAGTACCTAAAGTTTGTCGTGCGCGCGTACTAAACATTTTTCTATATTAAATAATTATTAATTTTTGCGAACAATATTAAATAAAATCCCAAATGATTAAAATTACGATATTTTAAGTGTATAACATCGGTATAGATAACCGAACTAAGATTAATTAATTATAAGCAGCAAGTAATTACATAAAAAATAATATTAATTCGAAAATATATAAAAAATTACAAAATCAACAAAGTCATCTGCCCGTTCGCGTCGGTCATACTACACAACTCGTAGGCTAAGTCATTTGGAATCAGTGACATCTCCTTAATTATTTATTAGAATGTTATACAGTAAACTATAATTTCCATCTAGATGAAATGCTAAAAGTGACTATTATATTTATTTTCATAAGGATGAATATCAAATTATAGAAATCATCTAATTTTTGTTAATGTATACAAATCTATATCGGCGCGCGCCATGTCTGCATTAAGCAAACTCACTTTGGGTGACGTTTTCTTAAAACAACAAACTTTGCAAGCCGTTGCTTAGCAACGCGTAGCGACCATTGTTATTAACATGGCGGAATAAATTGCATGTCAAATTAATTATTTTAATATATTGGTATATATCGAAAATATTACAAATATGAGGAAAAAAAAAGTATCCTATGTTCATCCCGGTACCCTCAAGTATCTCTATATGAGTATTTTATCACAATTAAATTAGCGGTTTGGGCCTGATTGCGTAAAAGACAGACAGACAGACAGACAGACAGACAGACAGACAGACGGACAGACAGACAGACAGACAGACAGACAGACGGACAGACAGACAGACAGACATCGAACCAACAACCTATCTCGTTTGCAGTCACGCGCTTGTACCCCCCTTGATTGAGTAACAATTGGCTTTTAATTTGGTATTTCAAAAGCTTGATATTTAACCAGTCCGCTCAATAAATTATAAGACATAATAAAATATCGTTGCGTCTACGCTGTGGCTTATTGGAAATAGCGATAATGAACATTGTCAGATACACGCTCGCTATTATGAAATAAATAAATCTTCGGCCATCCATATTAGAAAAACTACATTATTGGCTAATATGTATTCTGTTAAAACAATACAGAAAACGTTTTTTTCTAAGATAATAATAGTTATAATAGGTGTTTTTAGTTTTGAGCATCCCGGAAATAGCAGAGTCGGTAGAGGGAACATGGGGAGAGGAACTTCGTTCCTATTAAGACACTTTCGTTCCGCACTTTCTTGGATGAATTTTAAAACAGCTTCCCGTATAGAAAGAACTTAGTGTCAACATAATCAGTTTTCTATTTTCCCGAGAATTCTAGCCAATGCCTGGAAAATGTATTGCGATACGAGGAAACGCAAATGTTTTAAATATTCAATCATTGAACTTGTGAACTTTTATTTCTTTTTTATTTGACAGATATGAAAATATAAACAAAACAACTACAAATAAGCTCTAAATTTAATGATTTCATTCAAAATGAATTAACAATAGAAAAACCCCATATTTTTTTACGTTAGAAGGAAATAAGGAAAGTTCCCTATTCTAACAAAGTAAATAATTGATCACATTAGTTTTCTTATTACCGAAACTACATAAAAGTTTCCATGGAGGGATTTTTTAGTTATCCGTAAGCGAGTTGGGCGTTCGATTTAACTTGTTCAATCAATGAAGGTGACATGTGCGTTTGTGATTGCGTCGAGGAATTTCCTAGGCCTAGGCCGAGTGTAGACTGGTCTGGTCTTAATAATATTTTATTATTATTAACTTAGTAATTCAAAAAAAGAATTTAGTAAGATAATATGGTGATTTACTTTTATATTTTCAATTTTTTATACGGTTTCTAAAAATAATTTTCTATCCTATCCTTATTGTGGCACTAGTAAGCACTTGTCAAATACAATATTATAGTACTAAGAGCTTTATTTATATTCATTCATTCTATTTCACTATCCATCCATCCATCCATCCATTCAACAGCCTTTTAAAGTCCACTGCTAGATATAGGCCTTCCCCAATGCTCGCCACTCCGTCCGGTCCTGTGCTCTTTGAATCCAGCGGGTTCCGCTGTCTTCTTGAGGTCGGCGGTCCACCTGGTTCGAGGGCGGCCTGTACTCCTTTTGCTGAGACGTGGTCGCCATTCGAGGACCTTCCTTCCCCATCGGTTGTCGGTCCTTCTGACAATATGGCCTGCCCATTGCCACTTCAGCTTGCAGATTTTGAGAGCTATGTCGGTAACCTGCGTTCGTCTACGGATTTCATCGTTTCGAATTCTGTCGCGTATCCCATTTCACTATATTATGTATTAAATATACTGCAATATTCTTCTATTCTTCTATGTCATGATTATGAAAAGAAGCATACCATTTTGGTGCCTACCGCATTACAAGTTGAGGAGCTTAGTGGAGCCTGCCTGGGACTCGTAACCCAAATGTATGGTTTTAAGTATTTCAAATAGGTTACTTTGAAGTGAGCATTAATGCTCGACTCCGCTGTCCGAGCTCCTCTCCGCTTTCAAATTTTATTCTGGAAATCAAAAAAAATTAATAAATATAATGGTGTTTTTAACAAAGTTTCAGCCTATAAGCATCGGTCGATCATGGCTTCCAATCTTAGTTTCTATTTATTTATATGAGTTTTTAGTTAAACTTGTTCTTATTTAGAGTTTCGTATCTGTCTGTATTCGCATATATCTGTATAGCATCGGTCGATCATGGCTTCCAATTTTAGTTTCTATTTATTTATATGAGTTTTTTTAGTTAAACTTCTTTTTATTTAAAGTTACGTATCTGTATTCGTCGTATTTTTTATTCCTAGAATCTTGTTTAAGAGGATTTCTTTTAAATTACGTGGTAAACTGAGGAAACATAAAGAAGTAGTTAAAACTTATCCTTAGCAACTTTGTGTATTCGATTAAAGTTTTACAAACAGTGTGATAGCAGCGCAAGAGAGCAAGTGAAAGAAATGTTAACTATTTTTATGCATGTATGTTGATGCTTATACATTAAATTCAAATATTTGCTTAAATAAAAAAATAAAAAATCAGGTAAGTAGTCAAGAAATAATTCACGCCGTATCCCGCCGTATATAGGGTAGGCAGACGGAACCTAGTGCTTAGACACTCCTGAGTGGCGGAACTCAATGCCGCGCTTTGTATTACATAAAAAAATCTTAATAGTACAGTATATTGGAAGCACTCCAATACCTTCACATCTAAACCTCAAAAGAAAATCTCATCACCATCACGGTTATTCACCGTTGACAAATCTTTGTTTCAGAGGATGGGTTATCCTCACCTCTGTGATGCTGAACACCTAGGAGATGAGCTTCGTACCTACATGATTTTTTTTTAGAAAATATAAGAAATACTAAGCGAGATGTGTATTCTTTCATATTTCTATTTAATAAGGCTCATGTTTAAAAACACGTAAATACGAAGCTTATTTTGCTAAAACTTGATGAAAGTTGTAATTATTTATTTCAGTTGCCAGAAAATATTTTTGAAATAATAATATTAATATGTAGAAATATTTTGAAATATTCATATTTCGCATAGCCACGTCGTTATTTGTGTTTTGGGCTATATAGCGCTATAATTTCATTTATATTTTTAATTGTACAATTTATTGTTTTTGGAAACTGATGCCAGTTGCAGCTCAGGGGTACAAACGTGTGGCTGTAAACGCGACAGGTTGTGGGTGGATTCTTACTCGAGAAAATTTACTATTTAATATTTTCATTTTTTCCTGGTGTAGAAGCAAAAGCGCGGCGTTGAGCACTTAATTTCTACAGAATTCCAAAATTCCTTCAAAAAACACTAGACTCCCTCTGTCTATCCTGTTACTTATGCTGCGTAAACTCAATATATCTTTTGTTTGAGCCAAACAAAGAATATCTTAATTCTCTATTTTTTGAATCTTTCAGATCGACGAAAAAATAATAGGTACATATATTAATAAATTAACTGCACATTATGTTGTAGGGTGAGAAGCTTAAAGTAGTTCCTGGGACATGCGACGTTGTAAAAGTGGGTTCATGGACCTTCACCTCCAACTCCCTGCTTGAGCTCCTTCTTCTACCTAACCAAATTTAGTAAAATAATCTTATTAATAACGAGTTTAAATAATAACACGATTCAGATTTGAATCCAAATCTATCTAAAGGACTACACTAAAAGGTGAAATATAAAAGAATATTATAGCCAGAGATTCTACTTTCTACGCATATTCACTAGTTTTATTTTATGTTCTTTTAAGTAATTATGGCACACAATGTCACCATGTCAGCCATGTTTTAAGTCATCATAAAGTTTATATACATAGTTTGGTTTATGTCATCACATTCGGACCAAAATAATAGTTAAGTTAGTAAAAGTACTGTGGTTTTATGTGTATTTTGTGAGGCGTAAAACTAAATTATGAGCCTGATTCATTATATAAAAAGACTATTTTTTACGCATTAAAGTTATAATAATAGGCACAAACCTAGGGTCAAGATACGCAATTTCCACAGTTTAAGATATATTTTATAGCTTCACCCTATATCCCGCACATAGCTGAGGAGGAACGTAGAAACCTAGTATTAAAACACGCTCTCCGAGTGGGAATTGAACCCATAATCTGTCACGCCGCACGCTGGTGCTCCTACGCCAAGACTGGCCTCAAAATATTAAATAATAAAATATTGCCCAATAAAAATAACAAATATCCATGTATACGAAACCTAATAACATGAGGAGGCAACTTGATAAATCCGGCTAATAGTTGGAAATCTTAGCGTGATTGAATGAGAGACCCTCACGGCTAATAAGCGCCGTTTGAATAGCCCGTAATTTATGTCCCTTCAGAGCTTCTATTAGGCTATTATACACGAGTGCTCGTTGTCAGATAAAACGAATTGTGGAAGAAGGGATGACGAATTAGATTACATTGTACGGAGTTATTAATAGATTATTATTATTATGTAGAGTAGTTAAAGTTAGGATTTTGGATTTTTATATTCATTTTATAAATTCTTCAATTATTCATATAAATACGATGATTAAAACTTGTGCTATTTTAAACATGTTCTATTCATTTAAACAACTTCTATTCTTAACTGACAAAAATAGTTTTAATAAATTTTTAAGCCTTTCAAATAATTTTTGATGTTTTTTTTCAGCAATCGGCTCAAATCTCAAAAGAAAAGAAAACGGATTTTTTATAGGAACATTTTGTTATTCGTCTATTTGCATGTGTGTTTGTCCGTCTGTTACACTGCTTACATCAAGATAGTGTGAAACTCATATAAAACACCCAGTTCTACGGTCCGTTGGAGCACAGAAAACATATGCGTCTAAGTCTATATACGAGCTTTTAAGCATTGTTTTGGCGTAGAAATTCTCCACGATATCAAAACTTATATACTTCCCCTCGACACACAATGAAATTTGACAAAAATTGATAACTTAGTACAAATTCAAAAAAATCGTAAGTCATACTTATTGCAATTCACTTAAATCTGTACTACTGAAATTGAAACGGAACCCGCGAGTTTCACTGGCAATTGGCTTTGTTTACATTTTTCAAGTTTTATTCCACACGAGTACAGAAAAATATTTTAAGAAAATGTAAATACAGTACTATATAACCATTTAATTAACAAGCTACTTGTATAAGCATAGGAATTCAAAATAAAATAAACATAGCCTACAGTACTAACAGCGGTATTTAATTTAGTTACATGAGTTTAGGAAGCATTTGTTATTTTAACATTAACTCTAGCTATTACTTCATACGTTTAAACTACCATTCGTGTAGTTTAAGAATAATTTTTGTGTATGAAAATTATTTAATTTATAATATTCTAATATACATCTTTTCTTTTAGAATTGTTTCTAGGGACAAAAGAAAAATATTTTTTTGCAAATAAAACATGTCAGAAATTTAAAATAAAAATCTTAATTGACAAAGGTGAGCTTATTTCTAAAAGAAATCTCTTTCTGGTAAATATAAAGTCCTGTTAACAGTCGCAAGCTTGAGCGATTACGTGAAAAAAATAACAGAAAAAAGATATTTTTAACTTCATTTTAAAGTTACAGCCATAATTCGTAAAAAAAACGTGAGATAACAATAGAATTAACAATAACTGTTTCCCAGGTCTCGTAAATGGTATATTTCATATTTTGATTATAATACTGACGTGCGTGTCGTACATATATTAAAGTGGTCTACAACAGGTCGTAAGTCATGCATTTTATAGTAATTGTATTAGTGCTATTTGCATATTATGTATGTCTCACGTATTTTGCTGCTTTTCTTCTTTATTCTTTTTTATGTGTTTATGTTCGTAATTTTAAATATAAAAAAACTTACTGCTTTTTTGTTACTTAACCTTTTTTTATAATATTTATTTCAACTAAGCACTACAGACACGTGGTCCGTACTTTTTTTAACCTTTAACGTTTTTTGTATGAATTAAATAATAATCTGTCTCTCCGTAAATTACTACGTATATAGCTTGCGTTTATTACTACAATAACTATCTTTATCAGTGTCAAATGGACGCTACACTATTTGAAAATCACTAACTTTGTTTGATAATACAAATTTAGAATTAAGATCATAATTGCCCTGAGACGATTTTTCATATTTAAACTATTATTAAGACATTTCGTTCCCCACTTTTCACTTAATTTTCGAGACATTGCATTTTAAGTGGCAGAGTTTTCATATTAACTATCACCATAATGCAAATAACGATAACGAATAACAAGCCGTTATAAATAACAATGATTTCACATATTTAAGAACTGTAATAGAAAGTAAACATAAACTTAAATCTACGAGGCAACAATACATTTCCCCTATCACATGTTTCCTTTACCTATCTCTTGGGAAATTCAGGTTAAATTCCAAATTACCTCTTTCTCTCAACACACGGTCTGTCGGGACTCCTTAAGTTTTTAGCCAGATCCTCGAACTAGCAATCGTGTTTATCACTTATGTCTAAATTGTTATAACATATCAATTAAAATTTAATTAGATCACAGTTATAACGAATTTTATATTCTTGCACTTGGGTAACCTAACGCTATGAATTGATCAACCAGATCAAAAGAAACGCCTACATTTATAATATCCTATATTTTTAGTCAATATTTTCCGTATTGTTCTCGTAGGGAAATACTTACATTACTTTACAATTACATTAATTTAATCAAAATTTTTGAGTTTAATTAACAAAAACCTATAAAAAACAAATATAATTTTCCCATTTTTAAGGTAGAGAGAACATGTAAAAGTAAGAATATATTCTTATTATCCTAAAAATCACCAAATACTGAATATATAACTATATCTGTACACTGTACAGTCAAATACTCCCCAACTCCACAATAGTATCAACATATTATCATATCATCATAACAAACGAACAGAACATCCACACAAGCCATATCATTAGTTATTTACGGGGATTAGATATAAGTACTTTTGTATTCCGTCTGGTCTGTCTGTCAGGGCTGTCAGGGTTGCCAGGGTTGTCAGGGTTGCCAGGGTTGCCAGGGTCGGCTCAGGTATCAGACGCTGACGCCCTCAGTGCGTAATTAACCGCAACCCGCGTCCCGGTAATTAATTCGCAACACCGCCAGTTACTGCGCTTGTCACATAAATTTCTCAAGTTCATATTATGCCTACATGTTAGTAGGGTAGCCATGATTTGGAAATTGTTGTTTACATTTCAGCATTATTATTACGCTAAAGCTATTTATGGTTAGATACTTATATATAAGAAACATCGAAGTAAAAGAAACAGTAAATCAATATAGATCGAATCGAGCGTCTACTAAAGACTTTTTTTGCAGTTTTCCTTTTTAAAAGTATTTGAACCAGCGTTCATGTCGTTAGTGAAATACACTCCATTTTTTTGACTTATGTTAGCATACACTATCAGCGATACATTAAATTAAAACAAATATCTTTCCCATATATCAAAATATATTCAATACCTATTATTTTTTCCCAAAGGCCCAATCAAATATAGTTTTCTTAGTAAAAACTTTTGGTTGGAGACAGTAATTATGTCAACTTTCAGGCAGGCGGGGCCTAATTGAAGAATAACAGTTTGAGTTTCGCTCAAAACTATTCCTAATGGTTCGTTTCTTCAAGTTCGGCACTTCTTTTCTTTTATTTTCTCATTAAAATTCCATTTTCTGTTAAGAATTCAGTTATATGCAAATTAAAACAGTGAAAAATCACAAATCATTTACGATAATGCAATATTCGGAGTACTCAGTCCAAAAAGCACATTATTTTTTAAATCAATTTTAAAAAGTAATGATAGATATGACGAAATAATTAGTTCTAGGTAGACTGGTAGGACTTAAATATAAAGTGGTTACTGTTATAGCTAGCGTGGTTACTATCTAGCGTACTCGTGTAAAAGTGGGTAGATTTAGGTGAAAAAGGTTTAGGTGGTTGCTTGTAGGCGGAAGCCCTGTGTTGAGTCGTCTATGATGCACTGGCTCGCCAACTAAGGACGCCGTGTCCGCTCTTGCCCGTGGCTCGCGCAGTAATGACACGCACTTATGCTAGATCTATAGTACAAGCACTACATCCTGATTGGAAGGTATCTAGTGTGTAGTGTTGTTCTTGAGTGATACATGTCACTTATTGTAATTACGTGAAACCTCTATCCGAGTACGTTAGAAACATATAGACGGTATGTGTTTTTATCGTGTTTTTTTAAATAACGCTAACCGCTACCGATTTCTAACAATACATACTTTTTCTTTATATTTTCTTTGACTAAAATATTATTTTTGCCTACCACTTAACTTCAACCATTTAATGTCAAAAGATGAATACGAAAATATAAAACATTCTCTGTTTGTAATATCGCTCTTTCAAACTAAAGCGTGTCTTTTGTAGAACATTCAAGAGCACCAAAACTTCACAGTATTTTTAAATAAACACTACAAGAAAGTGTTTTATAACGACAGAGCTAAGGCAGAGAGGAAATTTTTGTTTGGCAAAAAGCAAATTTGATTCACTCGTCTCGTTACTGTTCGTAAAAAACACATACATTTTTTATTATGACGGTATCTTTTTAATATTTCTTTATAGCCATTTATTTATATGTGTTGAATGTTCCTATTTAAAGACCTAAAAATAATTAATTTCATCGAGTGAAAATCTAGCTCCTAACCACACACATTTTGCGCCAACAATGAGTTTCATGAAACCTCATTTGGCCTTTACAACTGTTACAATAAAGTATAACAGTAATCTTATAAAATTGAAATGCACTGTTAAAATTCCGTCGATTAAATAAATATTTGAGCAATTTGATTAAAAAAATAACGTAAAATATTTAATAAATTACAAACAATTGGTTAACCTACACGAGTTTACCGGGTCTTCATCATGTTGCGGCTAGAAAATAAATTTTATATCCTTATTTGTACGGCAATAAGGATTATTTTATCTTAACACGTACAATAAATAGCTGTAAATATTGTCGTATCGTGTAACATCTGACGTTATACGACATTAATGGTAAACGTGTCAACGGGTATAGGGAATTAGGTCGTTTTATATTAAGAAATTAAAAAATATTGAATTTATCTAATTTATTTTTTATTTTTTCAACAAAGAGAATGATGAGAGAAGTCTATCACCATATATGGCTAAACGCAAGCCTCATTGGTGGCTTAAACCGACAGAAATTGACCTATGACTGAACCAACAAACGTCTTATGAAGAAGTGTATTAAACATATCTAACGCTTATTTTATTATTATCTACAGTTCTTAGCTGGAAAACTATTAGACATATAGATACATATAACAAATACATCATTATAAAAAAATAATAAAGAGTTCCGGTGCTATAAACTTTAACGTCATATTGGTCTCAAATATTTTTTTAATTTAATATATGGCATAGTTATAAAGAAAATATTAAAAGAAAATTATATATCTGTACATATATATGTATGTATATTTAAAATAAAATATTTACTTTAAACTTTTAGGTTAAGCCGGCATATACAATTGAAATATGAAATATAATAAAGATGGAAATATACTGCATACTTTAAAAATGCAGTGCCCGCTCTTACCAAATACAAGTTATATTTTTGAGAATAAATGTACTGTAAAATACTTCAATATTTTATTCGGTTTGTTTTTAAAAGTTTTGTATTTCGTTACTTGTTTCCCTTGTAGTGTATTGAATATTTAACAAATATATTACACAAAAGAATAAAATGATACTATTTTTTATTGCATAAGGTTTTATGGCTATTTCTTCGTAATTTGAGATTGCTGATTTCAAATCTACTCATTCTCATTTTTTCTTTAGCAGCTCTAGTTTTTGAGATCCGACATATTTTTGTACTAGTGGTTTTCAAACTTCAAATTATATGAGCGCCAAATTTGGACTGTTTCCCTGTAAATCTTGGTTCTCTGGGTGAATAACAAGGAGAACGGTTCAAGACATTCGAAAAGAGAAAAATATAAAAGATTTTTTTTTTGATAAGTTGTGAAAATTCGGCGGAAAGTGGAGAACGAAGTGTCTACACTAGTTTCCCTCCATCTACTCTGCTATATACGGGATATAGCGTGAAGCTGAAGAAAATATAAGAGCAACATTATATGAAAGTTTGAAAAAGTCTATATGTCTACAATAGTGTTTGTATGTTTAAAGCTTATCTAGCATATCAATATTTTTATAGTTTAGGTGGTCAATTAGATTATACACGTATGTATAAAACTTTTTTTAAAAAAGTGCAATTACTTCATTGTACCAAAAGAGCAAAGATGACACTGAAGAACTGAAACTATCATTGAGTTATCTAGGAGACATAGTCCAGACCTCGTCTCAGGTAGCATATAATTTGACATGCAAAAGGTCCCACACTGGGCGTCAATTGTCGTCGTCCCACTGGATTCGTAAACTAAAGGTTTAATTTTAAACTATGGACGTAGGCTTCAATTTTATTAAAAGTTATAAAATAATGACAACATTTCAATAATATTTATATTTCCAAGCCAAAAGCGTTCTTCTTAATGTTCACTTTCACACATTTTTCACACATTTAACATTTTTTTCTTGGAAATTAAAAATAATTTAAATAGACTGCCTCTACCTATTCATATTCAAATATTAATTATAATTCCTTACCGCTATAAAATCCAGTCCGGAATAGTGTGTGGAGGACAGTGAGATTTGAAATCAGGTCAGTTGGCATCGAGTGGTTCCATTTTCTCTCCTGAATTAAACTATGGTCTGTTTAGTATTCGTATTGTAATATTTGTCTTGAAACCGAGTCAAGCCTTTAAACATTGTATGATAATCGATCTACTGATGTAGATATGCTCGAAGTTTGTCTCCCTAAAGATTTACTTAAGAAAGTAAGTGAATTCATAGTCAATATTATATTGGACAAGTAACTCGCAACTTCGATTGTGTGATTATAAAATATATTTATGTTTCAGTTTTAAGCTGTATTCCGAAAATTGTGGAGCAAAGGGAACCTGGGAATCTAGTGAAGACTCTCCGTTCCCATTACAACACTTCTGTTTCCCACTTCTCGTCGAATTTTGCAGATATTTTTTCTTGTAGAATTTTCGAGAAATTCTTTTCTCTTCTTATTCCTCCACTATGTATGTAAAATTTCTACTTTCTAAGTCTAGTAGTTACTCTAACTGAGACTTGGGGAACCACCCACTGCTCGCTTCGCTCACGCAATCTTAGCTTGCAATGATCGAAAAATAAAATTAATACTAATTAGCCGCTGTCATGATAAAATTATAGTCTTATTTAATTAGTATACTGGTACCAGATCTTTCTAAATAGTACATGTTTATACTGAACTAGATATTTCCCAATAACTTAATTTATACTGAAGTATTGAGGAAGGAAGTAAGCTTAAAAGGAACCTATTAATTAATTAACTTTTTCCTTAATTGACAATTACCTTTATTTTTCGTTGTAATATTTCTTTAATTTCTAAAAGGTTTGTGAAACCCTTTGGGACTCCGTCCGTCTTACAGCGTCATAAAAAAATATATTTAGGCCAGTTGTGGCACAGGTTCACAATTGTATTGTAAACGCGACGGGTTGTTAGTTCGATCCCCACATGAGGAAATTATTAAGTGATAATATGAAAATATTTCATTTTCTATGCGAAATGCGAAGAAATGGTAATATGAAAATATTTCATTTTCATATTATCATTTCTTCGCTCTGATGTCTAGGAAAATCGCGACGTTGAGTTCCACCACTCAACGGACAATGCCTGCAAAGGAGAGAGGAGTGTATTCACACAAGGCTCTACTAACCTTTGTAAAAAATAGAAATATACAAAAGGTATATATATGATCGTTTAATTTATAATTTTCTAAAATAGCTTGCCTCCATTTTGAATCGAAATTTCAGTCAGGGCTTGATTTTTGGGAGGAAAAGGTAAATACACCTCCAAAACAAAATAAACAGATCTACGCATAAGATGTTCATTGAAATCGAAAAAGTCTTCGATCAGAAATTGTTTCAGGGTGCGTATTTCACGGAAAGTTTTGATGGATTTCTTGACGGCGGCACGATGTATGAAGTTTTATTACGCTAATAGACGATATGGATAAAAATACGCTCAAATATTTTTAATGAAAAAAATTGTAGAAGTTTAAGATAAAAAAAAAGTGTAGCCATTCGTGGCGCAGGTGCATAAAGTGACCATAAACGTGAAAAACACATTGTGGGTTCGATTCCCACTCGAAGAAATGAAGTATATATAGAGAGAAAAATAGTAGTAGTACTTTGACTCTTACAAAAGACTACGTACTGTTCTAGGTACAATAAGTATAACCGTATGAAATTCTATGGGATAATAAGGAGTTAGACTGCGTTTTTCAAAACAACGACACTAAAAGAAATTATTTCTTTGTTTACTTCACTGTGAAGTAAGGGTGGAGTTTAAAATTAGCTTCTACAGACAGACACATTAACAGACTAATCCATTAGCAAAGCCTTTCTTTCTTTGTCTATATATATATTTAAGACATGTTGTACAATATACCTTAAAAGAAAATAAAATAAATATACAAATTGTATTGAAAATCGTATCAAGAGATTGCTTATGTAGTTTGTTTGGCAATTCTCCAGAATCTTTTTACTTTGATCTCTTGAATTAGATAACAAAAAATACTATTGTTTATCAACGCTTCGTTTAATGTCTAGTTTAGAAAAAGCCAGTGGAGTCCGAATTAAATCCCTGGATATCAGATAGAAAAAGCCTTATCCATTGCTAATGCCCTCACCGTGCCAAATTGGAGACGTTCCAGGGGCAGTTTTTATTAATTTGTAGCGTTGTTTGTTTAAATTAATATTTATAGGAATTCTGTTTTAAATAGAGTAGTTCTGTATAAATTTATGCTTATAATAAGTGTAATCTAATCTAATAGATTTTTTAATGGAAAACAACCTAGAGGATGCCCAGGATAATCAGTCGATATAAAATAACTACAAAAATTATAATACAAGCAAAACGTTAAATAGTAATATATAACATATGTAGATAAGACTTAGTATATAATCATCAATAAATAATAAAAAACGCACAAATTACAAATTTGTCTTTACATTAGATTCTCTCTGTGAAAATGAAAATACATTTCTATTATTTTGAATAGATTGACTATTGTTTTTAGAATCAAATCCCAATTATTAAATGTGTAGTTTTTATTTTTTTTTGGAAATATAATTAATAGCTATTTACGATTTTACCAATTAAATTAATTTACAGCTAAAATTTTACGTTCGAAAGTTTTATATATTAATTAACTACTGAATGTAAAGAAATGTTCACTCAAAGACAATGTTCTACACCACTGTACAATATAAATATTTTTAGATAAAAAATCAAGCTTCAATGTATTAATTCAGTTAATGCAGATACTAAGCCGCCTTATATTTCGTACAATCGATCTAAAATACATAAAAATGACAATTGATTTCATCACCATGAAACATCCTGTTCTCAAATACTCCTGCCACCAAAACTATTTCTCCTAGAAACGTCCACGTCCCTAATATCTTTCCTCAACGATTACCTCCTGCAGGCTCGGTCACTTAAATGCTTTGGCTTGGAGCCAGGTCTCTATCCGAGATTGTAACCGGAGTTACAGGTTACTATGGCGCAGTGCATGCGGAACTATTATTTACATTGTAGAATCAATAGACAGTGTAAAGGAAACTTTTCGTATATAAGGAGTTGCTAATAAACGAGTGAATGATGGTTCTCAACTCAAGAGCTTATATAATTAAAATATACCAAAGTATTTGTTACATTAGCAACCTTCAAAATATGTTCTTTTGCATAATTATATATATTATATGTTATACCGTTGTTTTAGTTAGGAAATTTAAGGATCTTATTAATATTTCAATATTGAATTACAGTTCTGTCTGTTTATTAATTAATGCTATTGTTCAAGTATTTAGCAAAATATAAATTACATTCATTGTTTAAAATTAGTTTAAAATTATCTTAAGAAATATTTGAAATAAATTGCTGGATTGAGAAGGTAAATGTGACCTTGTCACGTAACGACTAGGACTAACGAGCTTACGATAATCATATTGCGAGGCGCAGGGGCAGGGTCAGGGGGGGCGCTCTTGACGAGGCAATGCGTGGCGTTCAGCTCCGCCACTGAACACGCGATGCCTGAAGAATTCGGCGGAAAATGGAGAACGGAGTGTCTTAATACTGGGTTCCCTCTGCCTACCCCGCTGTGTGGGAATACAGCGCGAGTAACGCTAAAAAATTAGAGGATAATCAATAAAATATTATATAATTCAACGAATATTTGAGGTCATCTAGGTGTTGGAGGATAAGCATGTGGCTGTAACCGCGATGGTCGTGCGTTCGACTCCCTTTTGGGTGATTGAAATATTTAATTTCGTATTTAAATTTCGTATAAAAGAGTGATATTGATTATTGACTAGCTTCGTGTCGTTTTATATTCTTCTTCAGAGTTTCCCTTTCATTTTCTCAAGGGATTATAAATGACGGGGTTTCCTTTTGAAGAAAGATGCAAGCTGGGCTTTTGTAAGTTTACTTTATTAGAAAAGATTTTCTTTATAATTCAGTTTCGTAACTATCTTGCGAAGAAATGGAAGTTGCAACAATGTTAAAATGTAGAAGGCAAAATAAGCAAAAATATATGTCTAGATACGCCCACGCTAAACGTGGGGCTTATAAATAAAGAGACGTAATTTAATTAGATAAGCATTTCAGTACAATAAACATCGCACTGAATAAGATAAAGCTTTAGAAATTGAATATTTCATAGATTTTCGAATTCAAATGTTAAGTCAGACGTGAAGAGGCTTAGGTTAACGGAAATAGCGACTTTTGAAGAAACGATAAAATAATTCTTTTTTGAGGGCGAGGATTACTGCCGGTCTTGATAGAAAAGTGGTCATAAAAATACTCTTTAAATAGATAAAGTATAAACAAATATAATATGCTCGTTGACGCCGCCGTGGCTCAGTGGAACAGCGTTTGTGTGTAAGCACGGCAGTTGTGGGCTCGATTTCCATTAGAAAGAATGAGTTTTTCATGTTCTAGCTCTGATTACAAAGTAATTCAACTAAATCAAGTTCTCGATATATCTTAACGTACCGTAAATATCTTTTGAAATTATGCAAATAAAAGAGTTTTATTAAATAAGTTTAATTTTAAAAGAATTTGTAGAAATAATAGAACGTTTTTTCCTATATCTATATATATAAAAGGACTTGTCATCACTGACTGAGGTAAGACGACGCACAGCCGTAAACGCTGATGATAAAAACGTGAAATTTGGACAGATGTTTACTTTCGTAATCTGGAAATCCACTAAGAAGGGATTTTGAAAAAAATCTACGCTAAAGTGATGAAATAGGGGTTGAAAGTTTGTATGGAAAAAAAAATAATCTGCATCGATTCTTACAAAATTGTAAATTCAGTCTCTTAAAAATATTTCATTGAACATATGTTTCACGGTTTTGTAGAATTTACCCCCTAAGGGTGTCAATAAGAGGTTGAAAGTTTGTATGGAAAAATCTTTAAATCGCTACCGATTTTTATAAAATTTGAAATTTAGCCTCTTCAAAATATATCATTGAACATATGTTTCGTGGTTTATTTTAATTCATCCCCTAGGGGTGTAAATATAGGATTAAAAGTTTGTATGGAAAAATCTTTAAGTCGCCACCGATTTTTATAAAAATTTAAATACAGGTTCTTAAAAATATTTCATTGAACATGTATTTCGTGGTTTCTTAGAATTCATCCCTAAGGGTGCAAATAAGCAGGCGAAGCTGCGCGCGCCCACTTGTCTTATATGAAATGAGCAAAAAGAACTCAGTATTTTACATTGCATATCCACTCACTTTATAAACATTGCGGGCTTGCTGTGCAAGAAGACCAGTTGATAAATCTGTATTTACGTATATTACAAGTGGCCGTCAAGGCATGGCGGCACAGAATCTGATTGTAAATGTGAGAGTTGTGGCGACTAGGAAGAATTAATTATTTTCATTTCCTCGCGCTGATATCAGTACAAAACGCAGTGTAGAGTTTCGCCAATCAAAAAGCAATGTCTTGAAAATTAGGGCGGATGGAGTATGTTGATATTAGATATCCGATGCCTACAAGAAAATAAAAAATAAGTCAAAAATTCCTCGCTCCGGTTATGAAACTAAGCAAGGAGGCGTTAGCGTTGAGTTCCGCCATTGCATGTCGCCATTCAATCTCCATGAGAACAGAGTGTCTTAACACTAGTTTCCTCTACCTACCTTACTATGTACAGGACACAGCTTGGAGATAAATTTAAATATACACATATTATAATTAAAATTTAATATTATTATAAAAACACATATTGGAATATTGAATTCCATACAAGTTGATCTCCAATGTCACATCGAAATAATTTTCTAAGAAATCCTATATAGACTTTGTAACGACACAATGGGTGGCAGTCATTATTTTTCATACAAAGCAAATTTCATATCAGGTAAAAGGACGTTTTTTTTATATCTAAAAGAAACCATACGCAGACTCTATAGATGTCTATTGATATTTTAATATACGAAAGGAGTTTTTTTCCTGCGTGGGAGTCCAATTATGCTATTAGATTATTATAGTCGCTGCCCATTTAGCATCGTCGTCCTTAGAAAATGGTATCTTTATAAGTATTCCCTGCCCCATACGCATAAATAGGTTAAAGATATATGATTTTTGCTTAAACATATTATACTATGACTTTCGTACAAAAAAATTTAAATAAACTATATAACCTCTATGTAAAACTTTCATTTTCATTTTACAGAAGCCAGATTATTTACTAAAAATAATTTTCAAACAAGTTAAGTGCTTATCTAACTATAACTGTTTGAGGCTACTCTCCGTCCACCACTAATTGGTACTTGAGGTTGAGGAACGTTATATTTGATTGGGAACTGCTTGAGATTGGCTCTTTGTGCTGTTATCAATAAGTAAATGTAGGGCAAGATGTAAATAGGTCAGTAAAATTGCAAAATGTTGTCTATATTACTATTATTTTAAAAGACCAATCGTGGAGAAGGGGTAAGATTGTGAACGCAACAGTGTGGGTTCGATTCCCACTCGAAAAAATATATTTAATATTTTAGTTTACTCGCTTGGGAAACGAGGCAAAGTGTGGCGTGTTGGCACTCAACGCCATATGGGGAACGAAGTGTCTTTAAGCTAAACTATCAGCTTTGCTCTGCCTACCGCAAGGTATAAATTTTGAACATTTTTCATTTTTGAATTTGTAAATAACACAATAAAAGTTAAAATATTTTTTGTTAAATATTGCATTCTATCTTGCTGCAAAATAATCATTCTTAGGAATAATCTTCAGGTAGCGGAAATTTTTAAAAATATTCCTACAGAGACGCTAACGACACAACGGAAACTGTAAAATGCGCGTAATAATTTTGACGTACCTTGACAAGAACGTATGGCTTAATTAGCTAGAGCGCTTGCACGGTTTTCAAGAGAGGTGGGTTCAAATCCAGCTACGTTCAAAGTTTTTATTTGTACCAAAATAAAAAATCAATTTATCTTCTAAAGTAAACTTTTTTTAATGAATATAAACAAGAATTTTAAATTTATCATTTTCATAGTACAATTGTTTTATAACGTAAAAGTATATACGTACACAATATACACGTACATCGGTGTTGGGATTTTGTTTTATGTACCAACGTCGGGAGAATGCAATAAGGCTAAGCAGTTTGATAAACAAGTTTGAAGACACCAGAGGCTATATGTAACTTCACGTTAACGCAACATCGATAGTGGACAAAATGACCTTTATAATAAAAAAAATATAACGGTAATATTTTTTTTTCTGCTTCACGCTTTTCCCGCAAAACAGACAGGAAATTTAGTGTCAGTTGACTTTTTTTTATAGAACTTTTTGCTACAAGGCGAACGAATGGAGATTGATCCACTCCTCGATCCTCCAATTATCCAACAACAGTGCAGCCTACTGACAGACAGACAGTCAGCAGTCTTAGTACAGTCAAAATATTATATCTTAATCAGGTCTTATAAATCGAGAGCCTATTAGAATTCTGTTTGCACCTCAGGTTAGGGAACCCTAAAAAATATCTTTTGGGTGGCAATAAAAGAATATACTAGACTTTTATTTATTTTAGTAATCAGTTTATGCAGCGCACTGAACGCTTATCTCTACAGTACCTGGAACGTAAGCATCTAGCTAATTAGTAGACTTTATCTTCTTTGCTACCACTTTTATGGAAAAAAACCTTTTAATTCATTTTTTATAACGTAAATATTGTAAATTTCTTTTGGTATCATTTGAATTATGTTTATAAAAACAAAATTTTATTAACATGAGAAAACAGCGAATGTTAGAAAATTTTATATTGGAGCAAACGTTTAGCGCGTATATAGGGCAAGTATTTGCTAACATTTTTATGTAACACCACTGGTTTAACGCGTTGCTCTGGATTGGGCGTTGGCAAATTGCCAGACTTGAGTGGACGTTAGGTGAAACGTAAAAGTTCTGTAAAAATGAAATACTTACTAGTTTCTGTAGTCACTGATACCATTTACAAATGTACCGGTAAACTCGATGGTTTCCAGGTAAAGTATCGAAAGTGAAAAATTGCAGATGTTTTTATTGCTCTTTAATAAAGATAAAAGGATAGTTTTAATTAGATTTTCTTCAAAATTGCAATAAAATATGTTTTTTTAAAAAGTACGTAATCGAAAACTCTTTTTAATTTAAAACAACTATACAAGAAATTTGCAACTTTTCACTTTCGATACTTTCCCTACGGACCGTTAAAGTACTTTTAATATAAATATGTATAACATACAGAATACTTTTTAAGCTTTTCAAATTTATGCAAAGTCAAATATGTATACGAGTATGTTCATAAATACATATATTTGAAGGTAGAATTTTTCTTTCTACAGCTTTTTCCTTCAGTGCTCTTACTTGTATGTAATTAAATTTGTATAAATATTTAACGTATATCTAATTGAAATAAGTGAGGTCATTCATGGGACGACTGTAAAACGCGGCAGGGTTGTAGGTTCGATTTCCAGTTGACGAAAAAAAAAATATTTTCGGTAACGAAGCACAGCGCGACGTTGAGTTCCGCCACTCATAACGAAAAGTCTCCACAATTCGGCGAGAAGTAGAAAACAGATGAGTTTTAATGGATACGGAGTGTCTTAACAAGAGGTTCCCAGGTTCCCTCTGCCTATCCTACTATGTGCGGGATACAGCATGAAGCTGAAATAAATATAATTAAACTTCTTTAAAGTGAATAAACAAACAATTAAATCCTGACAACTTAAAAAAAACCCACTATAGGTACTAATATTTAATAGTTACCATCATCGATACATAACCCAGTTTTTACAGCTGTAATTAAGATAATTACTCCGAAATACCTTTCATTAAGTTAATAACATGGTTTACCAATTCTGGCGTTAGTTGTTTAATAATAGCAGTAACCGCCATTAAAAAATTAACAGCGGTTAAACCAACGTTGGCTCAATTTTGGCTTAATTTTAACATTATAATGTTGACCACATGTTTTTTTATTCCGCATATAGAAGGGAAGGCAGAGGGAACCTAGTGTTAAAACATTCTGTGCGCTTTAAGATATTTCTCCACATTAAGCCGAAGTTCCGCCATTCAGTTCCGTTGAGTTTTGAGTGTCAACTCAACGTGGCCACCGTTTACAAAAAGGAAAGGAAAATAATTCATTGTCCTTAGTAGGAATTGAACTTGTAACTATAACAATATACAGTCAGATCCTGTTCTGCTGCGCTATAACGGCCTCGCTACAATCTCCCATATTTGGTATAACTAATTCATATAACGTTTAAAATCTCATCTGCATATAAAACGTCTTATATATAAATATATACTAAGATCCTCGCCGTGCAAAATTAGAGACGCTTCTGGTATGGCAATACTCATTATTTGTACTGTTTGGGAAAATTAATATTTACAAACACACTAATGACTTCCTACTTCTACAAAGTGCCTATTTTGTATAATCACCCTCTTTTTCAATTTCTCTTTGTTTGTCTTAAATATCTGCGTTTTGTTGTTTTAAATAATGTTAATAAATGTAAGTTTTTTTTTTAATTTTAATTAGGCTTAAAAAAGGCAGAAACCAAGCTCACTGTAAACAAAAATATGGAAAAAATAAATTATAATTAAAAACAAAAAAATAGTATTTTTGAAATTATGTAATGTGAGATACCTAAACATGGCTTTTTGTATTTATAAAATACTACAGATCCAAGCGGCTTTACCCGCTTAATGTTAATTTTATTTGATAGATACATCATTAAAATCTTTACATAAATTGTAGTTCATCTGTTATTCTTATGTATAAACTATATTACTGTAAATTTTCATGTTAATCCAATCAGTACTTTTTAAGTGAAAGTGTAACTAAAATTTATCCTCACATACTTTCCAATTTATAATACTAGTAGATTGAAATTTAACATATACAAAATAAAAGTAAATAACAGTTATTCCAATTTTGTTTTGTTCTAAATAATATTCACATATTGTCTTTGATGTTTATTTAAAGATGGAAAATACAGCGTTGGGTTTCATCGAATATAACGCGGTAATGAAGGCAAGCAGACGACTTGTTAGGAAACAACTGACTTGCAAGTAACTTATCATGTTTATATATACTATACAATAAATAAGTTATAAATAAAATATGAAAACATACATTGAATGAGAAAAAAATATTCCTTTTAAATATAAATAAAAATTTTTGCTATTGTATGGAATATTGCATACTTATTTAGAAAAAGTATAAATTACAACTTTTTTTTTGTTGCAAAAAAGCGCGAAAGCGCTTAAGAATTTGGAACTGGTTTCATTAGAGCTGACTTAGTAGTCAGCGCCCTTGTATGATTTCCAGAAGGCGCGGGTTCAATTCGTTACGGCTATGTGAATTTTTTTAATACTTACTAAATGATAGATGACACTAAAAACATACAAATATTTTTACCCCATCCACCTTTTATTTCACTAGGTATATGAAAAATCACTGGCTCTGACATTATATAAGGAGTTCTCATCTAATAATCTCACAGTCAAAAGAAAAATTATAATATGGAGTCGCTGTCATTGTCGTAATCCGGGGCCAGCAGCATCACGCTCGCGCGAATATTGAAATTCGAAAATCCGTGAAATATACAGATTGTTATGCCTTTAGCGATCTTTGATGCCATATTTATAAACTCATGCTGGCGGAAATGTATCGGCTACCTTTTTTTTCGAAAGCGATCGAGCAGGTTATGATGATAGGATGAAAGTAACAATACCTTTTTGCTCTCCAAGGATTCGTCTACTTAAGAGAGATTTTTGATCCTACTTCTGTTATTCAGTTGGTATTTTGTTTGAGTATATAAGCGTATACTAAGAATTATTAGTTTCTTTTTAAATAAATAACTGTATATTTTTTATTTATTTAGACGACAGGGACAGTAAATAAAGAATTTTAGCTCAACGAAAATAAAACAATAACTTAAGCAAAACAAAAACGTAATTCGCTCTACATTTACAAAAAAAACAAATAAATCCAAATAAAAAAGTATCACGTTCCAATAACAGTCAATTTCTCTTTCATAAAGAGAGAAAATTAGAAAATATTATCTAAGATCATCCCCAACGCTAAAGAATCCAAATTCAATATGAATTTAATACAAAATTCATTCTTGGTTTTACCACGATTAAATCATATTAATGAAATACGGCCGTTATAATCGTATTTCGGCGCTGGAAATATTTTACAAGCATAAAATTTGCCGGCAAGTACTTGTTTGTTTTAGGCTCGGTCTACATTTACTAGAGAGAGACTTTTTTTGGACAAATAACCATTAAAATAATGGAGAATGGAAAATGCTAATATGAAAATAAGAGCCATCGTTGCTCAGTTGTTATGATCGATTAAGGGATTGCTAGTTCAAATCTGACGAAATATTTATAGTTAAAGACACACTATGTATTTGAACACATTCAATTAGTATGTTTCGCTGATGTTACTAAGCAAAGTATGCTATTAGTTAAAATAATCACCATAAGCTTATAATAGCCTTATGTGATTATGGTTTTTTGCCTCCGTATTTACATCCAGAATGCTCTAAAATTAAGAAAAGCATAAACAAAATACCCATTCGTCATTACATTTTACCATTGTATAAAATAGTTCTCATGTATGTGCATACCCATTTTTTTCGAGCTCTTCCCACACATAGCAGGGTGAGCATAGGGAACCTAGTGTTAAGACTTGACCCTTTCCCACTTTTTGCTGAATTCTGAGCGAAGAAATGAAAATATGAAATATATCATTTCCACGAGTAGAAATCGAACCACAGCCCATGGCGCTTACAATTCCATACATGTAGCCACGACTGGCGTCAACGTACATATTTATATTTAGAAATTCATAATTAAATTAAAAGGTAACTACGTATAAGATGTACAAACGGCCTAATGTTGCTAATAGTCTCCTATTGTCTCAATTTGTACGAAGATTAATTTCCTGAGTCTGGAGATTCTGTGTGAATCATTGGCGAGGAGAACAGATCGCTGGAAGTGAAAGATTAAATATAATTATTTATTTAATTTATATATATAATTATTTATTTAATTAATATATATATATATAGCAATTTTATCTCTTTTTAATATTGAAGTCCAGAAGATGCCGTCCCGATAGTGCGTCTCTAGATGGTGCATAGTGTCTGAGTATAAGCGTGACGATTGTGGGTTCAATTTGCACTCGCTCTGGTCATCTGGTAACAAGATAAGTTGATTTCCACAATTCCTTTGTTCTTCCACACCAAAATTTGTGAAACATTTTGTGTAGAACCAGCAGCTTCTGAGGTAAGCGCGTACAATCAAACACTCACTTTAGTTTTCATAACGTTGCTGCTTAATATATCGACTATTGTGAGATTTCAATCTTCAACTATTGCAACCAAGAGATATTTACTTGATATAAATATCTCATCCAGTAATATTTTCCTTCTCGAGCCTATCAATCTTTTCCGTCAGTTGCACGTCCCGGCGCTTTTCAAACGATTATGCTTACTTAAGTGCATGTTGAACTGAACCTGCCTCATCAGAGCCTATCTGAAAGTCTAGCACTCTACGTAACCTAATTTACGACATTGTATTTGATTTATGTAATGAAAATGTCCAGTCTAATAGTATTTATAATAAACATTTTAATTGTTTTAAATGTAAATAAAAATGCATAACACGATGACGGCGGGTCCGATTCATAATCGTTTATTCATAATTTTCATTTCTCTGCTTTTCGCCAGGGCAGGATACCCTGTTCTAAGCAACGGAATCTCTTAATACTTAAGAAACTCTATTCTCCAAGATACAAGGATGACGTGTTAAATAGCAGGGCTCAACGCCACGTTTTTTGCTTTGTTTCGTTACCACAACGACGAAATGGAAATAATTCATTCCCTCGACTGGGAATCGAACTTGCTTCAATTGCGTAATCTATATTGTTGTAATAACATGCTTTTGTTAATATTTCTATTGGCAATGTAACAATAAAAATTAAATGAAAATTTATATATGGAAATGAATAAAAATACAAAATCCGGTTGATTTTACTTGCTGCATTTTCAAGCAAAGATTTCTTCATTTTTATTTAAAGGAAAAAATATAAGGATTTCAATATGATGTTTATCACCACTTGACAGAATGAAAATACGAAATTGAATTCCGAAAGCTGTTGGAGTAATTCAGAAATAATAATATTATATGCCAAAAAAATACGAAGAGCAAAGGCATAAAAATTCAAATGATAATATTTATAATGAGTTTTTAGCTTCACCGTATCCCGCACACAGCAGGGTAGGCAGAAGGAACCTAGGGTTAGAACACTCCGTTCCCCAATTTCCGCCGTATTCTGGAGACATTGCGTGTTGAGTGGTGATACTCAACCGCCTCGCCTCAGCCGCACTTTGCCTCGACACCAGAGAGAAAAAATAAAAATATAAATGTAAATTAATATTCCATTTCTTCGAGTTGGGATCGAACTCACAACCAGTCGATTTTACAGCCCCCCTCTGTGCCCCAGCACCACAACTGACCTCTTAAAATCTAGCAGTTGTAGAATCATATAAAATGTATTATTAATATTTCAATATTTAGTTGCGTCATATTTTCAAGAATAAAAAGTTATGAACAAAATAACGATGACGCGAATAACGCCATAAAAATTCAGATTTCTGAACTTTCCACATTGCCACCCTCGCCTTCCATTCTGAAAGTTAAAAATACTCGGAAGAAATATTGTCATCCCAACGCTATCCATCAAAGGGCAGAAAGGGCCACTTTCTTAAACCGAAATAGCTATCATGTTTTTTGAATGGAGTTGTTAAATATCGTTTCTAACTTAAATCACGCCATTATCACGCATTTAAGGCCTTTCTTTGATTTATATATATTTTTTTTTTTTTTTATGGAAAATGGACAAGGCAAACGAGCGTACGGGTCACCTGGCGGTGATCANTATCGAGGAAATTAAATATTTAATAGTTTAATTTCTTCGCTCTGATATCGAGGTTAAAAGCGGCGTTGAATTCCGCCACTTCTTATACTTCTACACAATGCCATAAGATAGAATGATTCAAGATTTTTTATATGTATAAATTACTATACGAGTATATGCGTTTATTAATGTCGATTTAATTCAACAAAAGCAACTATTAAAATAATAGAAACTTAATAAAATAATAGAATTTTCTAAAATACAGAGAACTCAATATCACAAAACTTTACACCAATGGTCACTGAAATAATACATTAAAGAATTATAAAACACTTACACATTTTTTTTCTTATTTTATTTTGATATATATACTCCATCGTTTTATAAAACAGACACGTTTGAAGAAAAATATCTAAACAAGTTAGTGGTAGAAACGAAATGAATAATTCGTTAGTTGTAAAACGTAAGGAATAACTTTACAATGAACTGTTTCAATTATATTTTTATAAAAGAATAAGCTTTAGACGTTATTTATAAAAAAAATTTTAATAATATATATTTTTTATATTTGATAAATTATATGTTGTTCCACAACCCCCTTTATGTTCCAGTGAAAGTCCCATAAATGTTGGTAAATTGTTTATCTGTATTTTAATATCAATAAATTACTATATGGACTTGGAAAATCACATTTATTTTAAANTACGATAAATGGGGTTTTTTTAGTGGTTAACGCGCAAACCTGTGTCTTTACGGGGTTAAATTGGACAAATCAATATATATATAAGGCCAGTCTTGGTGTGTGATAGCAAAAGCGACAGATTGTGGGTTTAATCCGCATTCGAGGAACAACACACAATGCCATAAGATAGAATGATTTGAGATTTTTTATATGTATAAATTACTATACGAGTATATGCGTTTATTAATGTCGATTTAATTCAACAAAGGCAAATATAAAAAATGGAATCCTTAAGTTTCTAAAATATAGAGAACTCAATATCACAAAACTTTACACCAAAGGTCACTGAAATAATACATTAAAGAAATATAAAACACTTAGACATTTTTTTTCTAATTTTATTTTGCTATATATACTCCATCGTTTTATAAAACAGACACGTTTGAAGAAAAATATCTAAACAAGTTAGTGGTAGAAACGAAATTAATAATTCGTTAGTTGTAAAACGTAAGGAATAACTTTACAATGAACTGTTTCAATTGTATTTTTATAAAAGAATAAGCTTTAAACGTTATTTATAAAAAATAATTTAATAATATATATTTTTTATTTGATAAATTATATGTTGTTCCGCAACCCCCTTTATGTTCCAGTGAAAGTCCCATAAATGTTGGTAAATTGTTTATCTGTATTTTAATATCAATAAATTACTATATGGACTTGGAAAATCACATTTATATTAAAATCACAGACCGACCCTACAATTGTATTTATATGTAGTATAAACAAAAAGAATAGAAATGTAATATTTTTTAAATGAACTAGTATTTCATATTTCATCAGTAAAAAATGAACTCGAATATGTAAAATTGGAAAATTGAAATAACTCTGAAAGTATGCCAAAATGAACGGAGTTTAAATTTCAATATACCATGGATTTCTAAGCTTAGACGTTGGCGTGAGGGTTCGAGCTGAGCTTAAATGGCTTATGAATAATAATAATTCATCCCTTAAAAGCTCCATATTACATATAAAAGTATTATATAAAAATTATATAATCGAAGCCAGTTGTGCGCAAAGACACAAGCGTGCGATTGTAAATGCGGCTGGTTGTGGGGTCGATTCCCACTCGGGGAATGAAATATTTAATATTGTCGTTTTCTTCTCTGGTAACGAGGTTAAGCGTGGCGGTAAGTACTGCCGGCCAACAAGAGGAGAATTTGGCTGGAAGTTGAGAATTATATTAAGTGTATAACTTTAGGTGATGTTCTCTTTGTAGATTTTACTAGCAAGGTAAGTCATAGCTTAAATCGTAGGTTAGATGCCCATTCGAGGTATTGCAATATTTAATATTGTCATTTTCCTTGCTCTAGTAAAGCAGCAAAGTGCGGGTTTAAATTCCGCCAGTCAACACCAGCAAAGCCTCCAGAATTCAGTAGAAATTGAGGTACGTAAAATGGGAACGAGATGTCTTAATACTAGGTTCCCAGGTTACCTCTTCAATTCAATATAATGTGTATTTAAATATGTTAAGTATTCATTGATTTTTTATAACATTTAGAATAAAAACAATAATTTCATTTTTATAAAACATATTATTAACATTTATATGTTTTCAGCTCAATGAACACTCGTAAAGGCGATATATAAAAGTGGCTAACGAGTAGTTAGTTTTAAACATTGCATATAAAAAGCTGAGAGCGTGAAATTTACTACTTCAGTATATAAAGCACTGTGTGGAATTTAAATTTATATTCAAACATCGCTTGCCAAACAATACTTTGGCTTAATATTTGAAATTGCACATATATGCTTTTTTTTTGTTTTATGCACCTTATTTATTGTTGTATCTAGAACATAATTATATGTTTAAACCGAAAGATGTCAGAAAAATCTTTTAGTAGTCACTCTCTCTCTCTCTCTCTCTTTACTCTTTGCTCTTTTTCTTGAAACTATTTCTTCATATTTTCACTAGTTATCGTCCACAACTTTATGTTCGTGGAATTTAAGACGTAAAATAGTAAATCTCGTTTTTTTTCTCTTTTCTGTAGGAATTTCCTTCAGTAACTTCAGTTAGTGCTTCCCCACATTACCCAAGGTACCTACTGATCCAACTAGATTATTTTAAGACCTGTTTATAAGTTATTTCCACACGACTAAATAAAATATTTAATATTTTCATTTCCTCTCTTTGGTAATGGAAAGACGCGATACTATATTAATCCTCTATGAGAATAACTTAAAAAATATGTAATCTGTGCGGATGAAGCTGCGAGCGTATCACCAGTTTACCATTAACTGCTTTTACTCATATTTATATAATATACTGATTTTGTAATATATATATATATTTATCTTTTTTTATATTGACATATTTATTTTCATTAAATGTCATTTAAACATATAATTGTATTACGACAAAAAATCATATATAATCAAGCTAAAAGCTGGGGGACTCCCCAAAGAGCAAGTATGAACAGAATGATGACGTCGAAAGAAGTGAAAGAGTTATGCTTTGTTCGCGTCGCTTGGTGCACGACTCTTGAGAGGTGGATCGTTACGAAATATAAACATATAGGTACATAAATAGTATGTACTTTTTACATTCGCTGATTTTAAAATTGCCTTAAGAGATAATCAATTTAATACGGTCTGGCAACAAGACGATACGCGGCGTTGACCGTCGCCATTCAATACGCAATGTTCTGAAAATTTATCGGAAAGTGAGGGAAGGAGTATCCTAACATTAATCTCCCTCTGTATTTGAAGGGATACAGCGTGAAACTAAAAAAAAACTATCCACAACTTTTTCAGGGGTTTCTTTTTCTCTACGAAAGTATGAAAGATCAGAAATATAATAATTAAATATAATTAATTTATTTGTTTCAGAAATAAACTTATTTTCTTAAGTAGGTACCTACATACATTTCAAATGCGTCTTAAGAGTATGTTTTGGCCAAATAGATAATTATATAGAACGTGAAGCTGCGAAATTTTAAACCACTTTACCTCGTACCAAGAGAAACTAAGGAAATGTACATTTAAAACACTCTGTTCCTCACTCGCTATCCAATTTTTGATACATTGCGCGTTAAGCGTCGGAATTCAACGTTACTATTTCTTTATGAGCTGAAAAATGGAAATAATTCCAACGTTGTCTACTTTTCGAGTGGATCTTATCCACAAAACTCGCGCCATATTAGTTATTGTCTTCAAAGTAATTATTGTCTAAAGTCATAAATCATCATAAAGTCTATATTATAAATTATAATAATTGTAACTTCCATTTTTAATTAACATTTTTTTCTCTTACATATACGTATATATATATTTTTAAAGCAGCACCATTAAAAAACCGAATCTATATAGAAAAAGTCAGCATTTCTAATTATTAGAATCCATGAAAGTGGACGCTCATCTAGAACTAAACGTGTCTAAGTGGCCAGCCGGATTTCTTGCAATGCTGTATTTTTTTATGCAAAATTCAGATTTACTGAAAGGGGTTGTAAACTTGCAAGTCATGTCGAAAATGTAAGGTGATTCGTAGCGCAGGGGCGTAAGCGTGGGACTGTAAGGGCGACAGGTTCTTAGTTCGATTCCCACTCAAGGATAAAAATTTTTTTTTCATTTGCTCGCTCTGGTATCGTTGAGTTCCATCTCACAACACGCAATGCCTACGGAATTTGGGGAGAGGGGAATGGCGAATGGTAGTGTCTCAACGGGAACGGAATATCTTAAAACTAGGTTCACAGGTTCCCATAACATAACGTTGGCGCGTGTCTTAATTATTTTTGTAAGAAATATGTTACAAAAGGTTCTATGTTAAGTGGTCGTCGTCAACTTTAATACACAAAGGAAGACAAACTGCAGCTCTAATAGATTCATGTTTCAAAAGGCCATCTACAAGTCATGGAATCTTAGACAAAGGCTTATACTAAAAATTAGTTCTGGATTCTGGTTCTAGGTTCAATATGCCACATGCAAATGCTAGATCTAAAAGCGTTCGCTCTGATGGTACATATATATATCAACAAATTTGTATGGTACACCGATTGTAAGTATGCTTCAGTAACTTTAGTGCATGCTTCTACATGCTGAAATACTGTACGGGATAGTTTTGATAAATAATTAGTCAAAACTAAAGACATTTCATATTTTTTCATTTTTATTTTTTATAACTTAAAGTTTTCATTAAAATCTTAGAGCAATGTCTTATGCATTTTTCCTCCTAAAATTCATCCTAATATTCTGAATATCCTAAAGGATCATGAAACTCTTTACTAAGAAGTAAGTTTTTTTGTTTTTCATGCAATTGGACGATGGAAATTACTCATTACTTTCTGCCCATTTTAGTTGTATATTTTAAAGAACGGAGATATGACATTCGTCGATTGCCGAATTGGTGGATTTGCTAAAGAGTAACGTAAGATTATATTTATATGTGATTATTGTAGGTATCTTTTCGAATGTATTATTTTACTTTTTTTCGCTTTGGTCTAACAAAGTGTTAAGTTGAGTTCAGTCACTCAGGAGAGAACGGAGTATCTTGATACTAAGTTATCTCAGCCTACTCTATCATACAGCATGGAACTTAAAAAAATCCTCGGAATGGAGATTGAATCTATAGTAGATTCAACCATGTCAGACATTTTTTTCAACTGGAATCTATAGAGTTTTGTTGAAACAAAGTTAAGGAAGTATCTCCCACATGTTAAGTATTACATTTTCTATTTTTACCCAGTTTTCTTATAACTTTACTTGATAACTTATTGAATATTTCTTGAAAATTTGAAACTCTTTAGTTTTCCTGTTTAAAATTCAGTACTTCACTGAAGTTATGTTAATCCGTTTTGTGTTAGGAACTTTCTTGTCTTCTTTATTGTATGCAAACTACAAAGCTTTCTTACTTTATACATTCAAAATTTACGATTAAATAAACGTTATAATACTTAGTGGGTTTTAATCATTTTTTTGTTTCGCTTCTGTATAATGTTTAATATACTACAGAAAATAAGAAAATATAAAAAAAGGAAAATGAAAAAAGACTAAATAACATTGATTTCTGCAATTTCGTATATATTTCCGTATGCGGTGTACAGCGTGAAGCAGCGTAAAAAAAAATCAAATTATAGAAAAATATACACAAATACTATATACAAATACTATAAACAAATATAATATATTAGTGACTCCATTTAAAAAGATGTCTCATCCTATCTTTTCTGTTTAAAAAAATATTTTAAAATTAGCTAAAATTGCATGTCATTCAAGCTTTAACCTCTTTGGCCCCTTTAAAGAGAGCTTATAAAAAAGTTAATTACAGAAGTTTCGGTCGCTTTAGGTCAATTCTGAGATATCCGCGAGCTACGAACTAATTAAATAAGGTATTACGTGGCGTGGTAGCGCCGTACTACCATTGTTTGTTCACGTTGTTTATTTAATACTTGTGTGATGGCTTTGTACACATACACACGAAGTTGTTCTTTTATAAAAAGACTAGCTGACGCGCGTAGTTTCGCCTGCTTATTTACACCCTTAGGGGTTAATTCTAATGTACCATGAAACACAGGCAATTAAATATTTTTGAGAGTCTAAATCGGTGGCAACCTATGGATTTTTTCATACAAATGTACACCCCTATTTCATGCCTTTAGGGTTTAATTTTTTCAATTTTCCTTCTTAGTGAGCTGTCCGTATTATGAAAATAAACATCTGTCCAATTTTTTACATTTCTACGCACAGCGGTTAAGGCTGTGCGTGCGTCTTACCTCAGTCAGTGGGAAAAACTTTATATATATAGATTAAATTGTTAGTTAATACGAAAATATACTAGAAACCACAGATGATGAATATAGATTCTCGCATGTGATTATACGATTATATACAAATGTAATAACATGACCGGTATGAGTTGACTCCTACACTACTCTAACGTATAAGAAGATTATATAAATTTCCATTTCTTGATCGTGTAGACAAGGTGCGACGTTAACTTGTATATATAGAACGTTGAATGTAGGAGAGTGGGGAACGGAGTGTCTTAACACTAGGTATATATAGGTCTGCTCTGTTATGTGGGAAAAAACTTATACTTTTATAGCTATTTTTTTAATCTTATTCATAATCTCGTTTACTTACCTCATTTATTAAAATTTACCAAGTCATAATTTAAATCCTTTTAGGTTCTTCACAAACTTCTATTTTAGCCTTTATTTTAAGTATTTTAGTTATTTAATTGAGCTAAAAATTATTTTAATCAGGAAAAATTATAATTAATTTTGCTTTTACGAACATTTAGTAAATTTTCCTTTTAATACATAATTTCATAATCGATATTAGTTCAATATGTATGCGGCTATTATGACATCTATATTAAATGCTGATAAAATCCACTCATTATAATTAACTTACTTTTACCTATGGCTTTGTCCGCAGCGTGAAGTTCCGCGACTCAACGCGCAACGCCTCCATTACCTACTCTGCTGAGTGCGGGATAGAGCGTGAAGCTGATTTGATTTTTTTGTATATAAAACCGTTAGTATCTACAGTGGGCTACATCCAAATGATTAACGTGATGTTATATCTACCGACTACTTATTTAAAAACTTTATTTTTCAAATATTTACCTGCCTGTATATATTGTTTTTTAAAAAGAAACAGTTTCACGCTGTTTCCTACACATAGTAGGGTAGGCAGAAGGAGCCTCGTGTTGGGATACTCCGTTCCCCACTTTCTGCCGAACTCTGGAGGCATTGCGTATTGTTTTATTAGTAGTACAACAAAATATTTTGAAATTGTTTTGTTTAAATTATTATATTATGCACATACAACATACTAAAAGACAAAAAAGCCAAATAACCAGTTATAAACCACGCTATTGAAGCGGTAAATACGGTCGTAAATTAATTGGACGCGGCCGCCAGCTCGCGCTTTATGTTGTAATTTTATTTTATGTCTCCCCTGAAATGAAAATATGTTTGTAACGACTCGAATCCGGCTCTTTGTGCGCAGCTACTTCATTATTTCCGTACTGCACTCAATTTCTGTGTTGTATATTTTAATATGGTAAGTGACGTCATCGTGACGCAGTTAAGTAATTTCTATACATATTTATATGGCATTGGAGATTCAGTTTTCTAGAGGTTACATAATATTTTCTTTTTTTTTACGATGTATCTCTTGTAAACAGTTGGGTTACTTTGCGTGTCGAGTGGGGGAAGTAAACGCCTCGCTTTTCCTCGTTACCAGAGCCAGAAGATGAAAATATTAAATATATCATGTCCCCGATCAGGAATCGAAGCTACAACCGTTGCTTTTATCCATTAACTTGTGCTACCGGGTAACGACGGTCTCAAAATATGATTATTTCTTTGAATTTATTAGATTGTCTAATACATTCAAAGAAATAATAATAGGTTGCATGAATTAGTGTTTTTTTTCCCACAGAACCCCCTTTTTGTGTCGAGTAGGCCGAGTAGGAAATAGAGAAAAAACTAGTAAGTACCAACGTATTTTTTATTAAAGTAATGAACATTTTTATGCAACTGATTTAAAATAAAATACCGTAATTAATATTATAAATAGCAATTTAAAGAGCTCTTTTCACTAACATTATAATCTTTATAAGACTGTCAAATATCCTCAATGTCGATCATGGCATATCGCCAGTATTCGAGAGTTCAGAAGTAATATCCGGTCCGGTAGCTCCGAAACAAATATTATCATATCTTGGGCGCTGATTGCCCTACATTCTGACTCTGATATTCTAACCCAATATCAGATAAAATTATCCAATTGTTATTATATAAACAGAAACTATTTATAAATATTATACGTTATTTAGCATTTTCTATCTTTCCGTTTCTATCTCTAGCAACGGTATTTAGCAACGTTTCTGGTCCTGCATGGACATTGGCAGCATATTTTACGCAATTGTGAGGAAGAATTAGCAGATGCTTCTATATTATATAATTTGATTAAAATACTATGTATCCTGACCCCGATATAGGATATTTCACGCCTGTATCACGCCTTAATTTCGATATAAAGTCAATTAGGCACAATTACGTCGAGTCAATTATTTTCTTTCTATCTATACATATTGTATTAATAAATTCCAATATTAGATATAGCAACGTGTTTATTACCATAATAGCATAATGTTACTAAAATAGCAACGTATTTATCCTCAATTATACTAATAAGGAATACAATTAACGGAATTAAAAATAC
Source organism: Heliconius nattereri (assembly GCA_013403645.1). NCBI lineage: Eukaryota > Metazoa > Arthropoda > Insecta > Lepidoptera > Nymphalidae > Heliconius > Heliconius nattereri. The sequence goes on from JAAIXI010000240.1 coordinate 1,189,925, forward strand.
CCAATAGATAATCTTCACTTCTAGCAGTTTTTACTCGTAAAAGGAAGTTAAATAAACATTTGGGTTCAAAAGGTACGGGAAAGTAGGGCACTAGACTTTCGTACAGAGTGCGTGTGTGGAATGTTTAGTTATTTAGGGTTAATTGGACGTATGTGCAACAGCATAATCACAACGTATGTTCCACACGGTCATTAGATGATTATTAATGAGAGCTGATAGTGAAAAAACACTTGTTATTCTCTGAAAATTATGATTTTTTTTTATATACTACTTATGTTAAGAATTAACGTAAAAGCAATTACTAATGATCTATTATTATCATTAACCAAGCCTTTGACGCGACTACTGCTGGATATGGATATGTTTCCCGCTCGTCACACAATACACAATGTACGGGAGATGTGCAAAGCTAAGTAATTATTTCTAATGCCACCAAAATGGCACCAATGGCCTAATTAAGTCATATTTGAAGAGATTACCGCTTAGTTATTACCCTGGTATGGGTTCCCTGGTTCCCAGATTCTCAATGCCCCTACCCTGCTATGCATAGGATATAGTATGAAGCTAAAAAAAATCTTACTGTAAAAAGTTTTAGCGCTATGAAATCCTATTTCCAATTTCCTAGCAAAATCGATTTAGCAGTTTAAAATTTCAATTATTGCTTTCGAAATGTGGACAAACAGATAGTGACTATTTTGTGAGTGGTTTTTATTTCTGTAATAGCGATTCATTTAAATATTTTATTCATATATATTTTGGCCTATTTTTTATATTGGGTTCGAGTCCCGAGTGAGGCTCGGGAGAAAATTATAATACTTATCTAATATTTTCATTCTCTTGCTCTGGTAACGAGAAAAAAGAGCGGTGTTAAGCCCTGCCACTGATCATGTGGGGAACGGAAGTGTCTTAACACTAAGTTCCCAGGTTCCCTCTGTCTACACTACTATGCGTGGGTAAAATGACTTGAATGAAATAATATGAAATAACTAAAATGAAACCTGCTATAGAAGAATAAAATGTACTAAGTTATATAGAAAAATATTTAGTTTTTCAAATCTTAAACGTAATATGCAATATACAGTCATAGCTTGACAGAATGAAAGCTTGTTACTTTGCTATCTGCAATAAACACGTGCTCGGCGAGAGGACAACCATCAGAACGTACAAGCCGTGAACATTCTACAAATTGCTCCTGTCTCCGCATTTATTTAGTTTGGAAATTTTATATGAATCGCTTCGTTTTATTTTCACTTAAAGGACAGCTTTTACAGGTGTTTAGTAGTTTGACGCTTTTTCTTGGGTAGTTCAACACCCAAGGCAGAATAGGGCAGTTAGGTTATCTCTGCCTAGATAGAACCTCATGCTATGGCACAAAGTTCTCCACTATCTACGCAAATTGGTGAAATTGCATGTAGAGTGGCAAAAAGAAAATAAGGGGGGTTGAAGTCATGATTAATATTTAAAGTGGATTAAAAAAATCTGACGAATGTAAGTTTAATTGTTACAAAAACTTTTATTGCTTCTATTGTTCCTTTTATAGTATAACTAGCGACCCGCTCGCGGCTTCGGCCACCTTACCTATTGAATTATTTATATAATGTATGTTTGCAAAGCACTTAAGATAATGTGAAAATTAATTAAACCCTAATGCTACCCGCATTTTCGTAATTCCAATAAGAATTTTCCAATTGTTTTAAAATGAACACAAATAAATAACACAAATAACAGAAAACTTAAACGAAAGAAATTATAAACAACAGACCACCTACTTACTATTCTCTGACTCAAAAATACTTAAACGAAAGATGTAAGCAATTACGTCTCGTGGAAATACATTATAATTATTGGATAACTCCAAAATACGTGCAATTATTTTTAAATTTACTTTATCAGGCGCAGAATTAAAACATTTCCTCGGCCATCTCCGTAGTAGCTCTGAATGACATCAGGCAATTGGTTCTCTGACCGTGGTCCCAGGCGAAAACCAGCTTTAGAGCAGATACATGGAAGGGGATGTGGGAGATGATCAGAATTGTGCCCTCGGTTTCCTGAGGGAGGCGTTGATTAAACGACCAAGGTGACTGCTCATGAGTGGGATTTGGAGGAGGATAGAAAGTCCCCCGGAAGAAGACGTCTGACCTCGGGCGACCGGGTATGCGGAGTGCTGCTCCTAAGGTGCAGGTGACCCGATACACCGTTGGACGCGAGACGACTAATGTGTAACTCTAGGGTTTCTATTTTTAGGTTGCGGTGAGTGGCGTGTGGTGTTCACGTAGTATGGCGCCTGCGTCACTCGCCGGAGGGTGAGGTTCCGTACCATCTACAGGATTCCTCGTTGAGTAATACTCGCTAGGGCATTGTGATGTCATCAATGTATAGAGCGTAGAGAGCAGGTGACAAAATTCTGACTGGGACAACGGCAGCGATCGGGTCGCTGCTAATACTCTCAACTCTCACGTAAAATGTCCTGTCACTTACAAAGCAGAGCGGCAAAGACATGCGCGACGTGCAGGGGGGTGCCGGCTTTGAGCACTTTATGAAATAAGTCCGAGTGCCAGACGTGGTCGAATACGCGTGCTACGTCAAGGAAGACTGCTAATGCACATTCACACTCTCTCTCGGTTGATCACTGTTGCGTATTTTACCCAGAGTGGTATACCCGCTCGGCCAGGAATCGAACCCGGGCCGCCCGCGTGGCAGGCGAGCATTCTACCACCGAACCACCGATGCGTGTAAGGCAGCCGGGCGCGGCGGACGCGCTTGTATAAGCCGTTTCGCAGCAAGGAATTTTTTGATATTGTAATAACTTCTGAAGTACTTATTAAAATGAAAAACAGTAAAAGACAGTTTTGATCTACATTAAATGGCCAACGTAACTAATATACTTATTTATATGCTGAGAGCATGGGATAAGTAAAACAGGACTCGATACAGCTGAGGTGTCAACGGCGTGATGTGTTAACAATTAAATGCGTTTTTCTCTAAAGCTATTCGCAATTTCGTAATAGTGTAAAAAACAAATTTTATCTTCGCTTAACGTAGAAAATTAATAAAGTATTTTAAAGGATAAGNTTAAAGGGCAGCTTTTACAGGTATTTAGTAGTTTCACGCTTTTTCTTGGGTAGTTCAACACCCAAGGCAGAATAAGGCAGTTAGGTTATCTCTGCCTAGATAGAACCTCATGCTATGGCACAAAGTTCTCCACTATCTACGCAAATTGGTGAAATTGCATGTAGAGTGGCAAAAAGAAAATAAGGGGGGTTGAAGTCATGATTAATATTTAAAGTGGATTAAAAAAATCTGACGAATGTAAGTTTAATTGTTACAAAAACTTTTATTGCTTCTATTGTTCCTTTTATAGTATAATCTTCTATCAATGAATATAAAAATATCAGTAATGTCAGTTTGATTAGAACTAATATTTAGAACTAATTTATCTGATAACGACTCTGAAACTAACTCTCAAAATATTCTACGGTCGCTCTTTTGAAGTATAGTAATCTATACACAATAATTTTATAACACTTATATACCTTTTGATCATTATTATATTCTTCAATAAAACAGTATATTTCTTTCAGACAATTTTTATACGTGTTATTTTTATCGACGACATATAATGTTACCGTTTCTGAACATTAAATCAGTTCATTTCAAAAACAACGAAGTACTTAGAAGGGAAAAAGCTTGACGTTAGGAAGCAACGTAAGCTCTTTCGTTACTTCCCCGAAAACTCGAGTTACTCAAGTGGAAAATAGGATGGAAGTTTTGGATATATTTGACGTGGCTACTGCTACATACATAATTTTATTATAACACGAAACGTTGTGGGCTCGATTTCCACTCGCGGAAATACAATATTTAATATTTTCATTTTTTCGCTCTGGTGTAGAGGTCATACGCGGCATTGAATGTCGCCACTCCACAATGCCTCCAGGATTCGTCGGAAAATGAGCAATGGAGCGTCTTACAACACTAGGTTCCCTCTGCCTACCCTGCTGATACAACCATCCATTGTAATGTTTCCGTTATCGAGAAATTTAAAACGCACATTATTATTGTCCAATGTAATTGTACTGGCGGTACAGGACATATATTTCAGATTTAATATTCGCATCTTTAAAATAAAATTGACTTTAAAAGTCGCGAAAATATTCCAGGAAAATCCCGAAGTGCAAAACCTTATTCAACGCGACATCTTGTCTCTGAAATTTTACATTTCATACATTTAATTCCATATAGAGAGAGATATTTAAATATTCAATTTTTCGGTCTCTGAACCAAAAGAGAATAGGGTCTCTCGGTCGGTATATGGTCCTATTATTAAGACCCTATTACTACGACGCGACGGGCAGATGGACAGCGTCTGTCACCAGGCTGTGGCACTGATGAACCGTGGTAAGTGACAGTTGAAATTTTCACATAGGTATTTCCGTTGTCACTGTAACAACAAGTACTGAAAAACAGAATAAAATAAATATTTAAGAGACTTCTCATACAATATCTCATCATAAATCAACATGATAATTTTGCCACTTTTAGGGTTCTGTACCTTTTAAAGAAAAAAGGAACCCTTAAATTATCTTATTTCTTTGTTGTTTGTCTGTCTGACTGTCAAGAACGTTTACCTATATTACATTTTTAAAAATTCAGGCAATATCCGAATTCGACACACAAACAAAGAAAAAATAATATCTAAGTCACTGATAAAAACATAATATTCCTTAATACTTATCAGTATTTGTTTATTTTTCCGCTGATTTCACCGCGATGTGCCTCTACATTCATTTTCCTTTTTATTTCCTCGAGTGGAAATCGAACTAACAACCTTTCGCGTTCACAGTCACAGCCCCTGCACCACGTTCAAATAATGTTATTAATATACATTAGACCACAGTGGTTGACCTACGTACGTACGTAGTTTTTGCGGCGCACAGATCTCTATAAATCTTTATAAGTGGATCGTTAGTTGCTGGTACTCGATTCAGCTTCACTTTTTACTTCATATTTTATGTCGAACGTTTAATAGCCATTTATTGATTTCCATTGTTATATAAAAAAGTAAACTTATTTTTTTATGGTTATGTTATAGGTACAAAAACTGCAAAAAATAGGTAATATGGTACAGAAACTGCATAAAACGGACGGTGCCTAGTTTCATATTTAAGGTACGTTATCTATTTTGTTTAATAATTACATTGCTACCAAATTTGAACCCATGACTTTCATGAAATAATAGTTATGACATATTTTTTTCTACCAAATACGATACAACCTGAGGTCTGTCATAATTACTTTTTACAAACAATACATCTTTTTTTCAGCTTCAGCTGTATATAGCAGCGTTGACAGAGGGATAGATTCCCTAACGTAGCACTAGGGTGTTAAGACACTCCGTGACCCACTGTCCGCTGAAATTTTAAGGCAAAGAATATCGTACAGATTTAAAAAAAATTGTATAAATATACAAAGAAATAAATAATCACGTCTAAGACTAATATATAGATATCTTACGTCATATTAAACTCCATTCTTACTCTTTAAAATGTATGAAATCCTGCGAAATTTGAAATCTTCGCAACTAAAGCCAAGTCACTAGTCACAGCTGGTAAGCGAGGAAGTATTACACACATTATGTACAAACTATTGTATTGCTCTAGAATTGAAATGTGTGAAATGTCTGTATATTAATATATACTATAAAATATGTATAGTGAGGCCATTGTGGTGCAGGGGCACAAGTGTGTGACTGTAAACGCGAGGGTTGTAGGTTCGATTCCCACTCAGGGAAATTTATTATTATTTATTCCTTTTTTTTAATATCTTCGTTGTGGTAACATGGCAAAGTTCCGTCACTAAACACTAAATGCTCCCAGAATACGGCGGAAAATGGGGAACGGAATGATTTGACACTACGTTCCCTCTACCCTGCTGTGAGCGTGGAGCTGATTTAATTTTTTTCAAACAACTATTTACTTTGTTAATAAGATTAATCGGGCAGCGGTCACCGAGCGTCGCGCGTCGGAGGTATTAGCATAGTATTACAATGGTACCTACAGTGATCACTGTATACCAAATGCACTGATTTGCATTTCGATGTATGTATTTATTCTTTATAGCCTATTAATGTCTGGTTGTAGATCTGTGAAGATTAACTGAGTAAAGTATTGCTTTTAGTATAGATTCTATAAATATATTATCGCACCCAGCAGGGTAGGCAGAGGGAACATAGTGTTAAGACACTCCGTTCCTTACTATTAAATTCGCAATATATCTTATCGAAATAAAAAATATTTTAAATCATTAATTATATACAAAAAAATATTAAAGCTATTAGTTTATAAATAATTGTTGCGAAGGACAGTAATTGACCATTCTTTAGTCGACTTTAGAGAATTGTAGAATGTAAATTAGTTAACTGCCTTCACTTGAACAAGTTAAAACTTTCCGCATTTAAATTCTGTGGACGTGTCAAATTCATTAGATTTTATTAAAGAAATTCTAACTTATTGGAAACTTTTGAGCCTCGATTTAAATTACTTAATTAAAAGTAGTTTAAGTCAGTTAAAAGGTACCATTCTCAGTCTTTGCTACCACATTATATATATTTTGGGTTATTAAAAAAAAATTGAAAAAAACATCTTAAGAAGTTAAAGTCTTGTCTGCAACAAATGATTTTTCCCAATCGTGAAAATAAAATATTAATTAATTCCACTTCCCCAAACTCTGGTAACGAGCCGTCTGAACCACTACAGTGTGAAGCTAAAAAAAGTATTTTTCTACCCAATAACGGTTTTCTTTACAAAAACATAAGTATGTAATATCTCAAATGTAAAAAAAATCTATATAGTAAATAATATTTTATACGTCTTAACGTCGGTAGTAAGAAAATCATAAATTAAATCGGACGGAATGACGAGAGGAATATAAAAGGGCAGAGATCATTTATCCAAATGATCGTCACTTTTTTTGAATTCAACCTCGTAAAATGAACGGGCGATGTCCTAAACCTATATAAAACTAGATTCTTAATAAAATATCATTTTGTATGGAACCTAGTGAAATGATATACGAAGGTTTTTTTGTATTAGGTGTCACTTTATTTTGTTTATGGGGATAAAATAAGGTTCTTTTGTATATATATTATTATCGAAGTTCAACTTTCGTAGTCTAGTCTATAAAAAAGGCTAAGGCAGAAAATTTTGTTCTAAATAATAACTCATATAGAGTCTACTGTCGCGAAAAACCGTAGATGTTGTCATTATTGTTTTTTTAATTGAAACGAAATATGAATAGCGTTAAGACACTCAGTTCGTCGTTTTATACCTGAATTTTAGATCTTAGGTTGTCATTTATTATATTCTAATTGATTTATATATTTTTTTTCCAGTTTCACTTTTCAACTTCATGTAGCAGGATAGGCAGAGGAAGCCTAGAGTAAAGACACTCTGCTCCTCACTTCTCGCTTTGGATCGATTGCGTGTAGAGTGGTGGAACTCAACGCCGAACTTTACCCCTACACCAGAGCGAAAAAAGAAATAAAAAAAATTATAGTATATTTTTATATGTAAATTTCGTTTTTTTTTAATTAAGTAAAAATATTAAATCTCAAAACAAATCTAAATAACGTTCAATGAAAATCGAAAAGAAGAAAAAGAAGAAAATAAAGAAAAAGAATTAAAAAACCAAGTATATTCCATTCAATCAGTTTTAGCACTTGTATTTAGGGTTTGCAGTATTTTTGAAACAGCCCCGAGTTTTCCGTTTTATCCCGCTTATGCTACTTCACGAGAGAGGAAATTGCTTCTAGAATTTTCACATGCTCGTAAACTAAAATTGAAAGTGTTGCAATATAGACCAATCCACTTACTTCTTAGGGAGATTGGATTCTAACTCCGACGTTACCCCAGAACCTGATGTTAATTGTTCTGCTAAATAATTACAAACGGTATTTAGACTATGATTAAATAATTATAGATGTGTCAATTTGTAGTATTTTATTATTATTTATTTGAAGCCGTCGTGGTACAGGAGTAGAGGATAGCTATGGGTTCGATCCCCACTCAGGGGAATGGATTATTTTTGTTTCTTCGTATTGGTAATAAGACGGGGCACTGAGTTTTCACTTTCACCACTCGCAATGTCGAAAATTGTGCGAAAATTGTAGATATATCATAAAATATGCTTATGAAATATAGAACCCTCCTCCGTATGGAAAAAGAAAACGATTAATAAATGAAATGACACCTATTAATCATACATTTTTTACGCACGTAGAGAGACCCCAGTGTTAAGGCACACTGCTCTCCAATTCCTGTCGAATTCTGGAATGCATTGCGTATTGAGTGGCAGAATCCATCGCCACCAACAAGCAATTTTAAATATTTCATTTCCTCGAGCAGGAATCGAACCCATAAACTTAACATAACGCTTATGCCCCTGCGCCACGAATGGCCTCAATATACAAGTTTTTTTTAAAAAAATACTCATACAAAAAAAACATTTTATGAAATTTAAATGCAAGTCTTTTAAAGCCACGTTAAAATAACGTTGAACGTGAAAGAAACGTTAGAATATTTGAGAGTGTGTTCGAGTTACCTAAATACCGTCTTTGATAGCTGCTTTTAAAGGAGAAATTTCTTCAAAGCGTAATTCCCTAATTCATTATTTTATATTTAAATTATAAAATTTCTAACATAATGTATGTAAAGATTTTTTATAACATTTTTTATTTTCTATGTAAAATTAGAAACATTAGTTACTTAATTAATAAGACTTGAAAGTAAGTGTGAGTTCAAATATGATTAGCCGAAATGCTAGTATTTAAAATGATTAAAAGCCAGTAAGGGCGTAGGGGCACACGCGCGTGACAGTAAACGCCAACGAATAAAATATTTATTATATTTTTTATTTTTATAAACTAATTTCTATCGACATCGACATATTTGACTCTTCTATGATACAACATTTTTATTGCAGTTTCATGCTATATCCCGCATAAAGCAGGTAGGTAAAGACAACCTAGGGCTGAAACACTCCGTTGCTCACTTTCCACCGAATTTTCGAGCTTGGTTAAATTGTTAAATTTTGTTAGTGTTAAATTTTCGTTGCGTAACAAGAGCGAAGAAATGAAAATATTAATTAACAATGATTTATTCCCCCGAGTGGAAATCGAACCCATAGCCGTCGCGTTATAGTCTCAATGACCTTAAATAAAATACAGCTGTAATAATTACGCATAAGCCTTTATAAATTAATGTCTTTGTAGACGCCAATCATAACTATTTCTAAATTCATAATACGGTAATAACGAAGGCATATTGACTTAAATACCTTTAATAGTGGAGTGAACTTCAATAGTGTTAATTATAAAGCATACTCAGAAACGGTAATTATTTATTAGTGTATTTAGTATGTCAGAATTGTTTCAATTTGTCAATTTATTATTTTTATATCTAGCTATTGATTTTATATATTAATCAAGGTAGGTAAGCATGGAGGATCTAGTGTTGAAACACTCCGTTCTGCACTTAATAAAAATAATAAAAAACATTTTTATTGAGAACACTCTTATTAATACATTTTACGGGTTTCATTTTACAAAATAACCTCAAAATAACTTCCCCTTCTCCAAAACTGTCTCATTTCTTGAACTGTCCATGTTCTCGTTTATTGGAATGATTTTTTTTTATTATGTAGGTATCCATTGATATAATTTTATTTTGGATGTAAAGGATAAATTTAAAACTACAAGGTCATTAGACTTTTTTGGATTGCTGACGTGTGACTAATTTATAGACGTATTCACACCAAAAAGGACCATTGGAATAAGGCAAAAAAAACACTAACAAAGGATATAACAATAAAATGTTATTTATAATTATAAACAATACCAGTCAAAACAAAAGTATTTCTATTAGAACTATAACAACATTCAACGCTAACTCAATAGGAATCCTTGGCTTTTCAATATTTATCTAGAAATATCTACGGCTCGCGAGGCATCTTTCATGGAATAATACCGGTGGGGGTGACTAATGAAATTCTCCGCGAATGGTGCCATTCTATTAATGTGCCTAACGTATAGTATTTATAACGAAATATCGCTCATCACGCAGTCTTAAAAGTAGGGTAAAACATGGAGGATGGACGCTGAATTTATTTATTTAGAAGCCTCGAAAAAACTTTTATCGTACATTATATTTTCTATCTATCTAGATTTTTTACGAACTATGTATATAATTTTTTGTTGTGACTTCAATAGTTCGCTTTAATTTATTAGTATTTTTTAAAATTATAATAGAAAATGCTTTAGAAATGGTTAATGTAATCCTAAAACTACTGTTAAAATAGTTTAAACTTCTTTCTAAAAGTAACTGTAACAAACAGGCTGAGGGAATAAAATGTTTTAACCTATTTTTAAAAAAACTTCATCTAAAGGCTAAAACGCCTTTAAAACGCCTTTTTATGTATTTTTTTTGCCATTTTTTCGTCACTCGTTATGGCCTATCCCTGCCTCCTGAGCCCGTTCTTCTTTACTATCTTATTAGAAAAAATCTCGTTAGAAAAGATGCAGCGTAAGCGGAATAAGCGGAAAATGAAGAACGGAATATCTTTACCCTAGACTCCCTCTACATACGGGATATAGCGTTAATTTAAAAAATACCAACATTTAGACTCCAATTGGTTATAATATAAATATTATTTAATGCGTTTTTCATTCAAAACTATGCACAAGCTAATAACCCGAGCAATAATTTCTAGCAACAATTTTATATATAAAGTGAATTAAATAAAACTCAAGAGCACCTGTAAAATTTACTGCTTATTAAAAATACTTTTGCGCTCACTTTATTTTAATTCGCGTTTGCTAAAGTTGGACATTACGAGGTAAGTAAATGAATGTACGAAAACCGAACATGGGGCTTAAAATGTAGGGGCAAAATCTATGTTTATCTATATATATAAAATCGAAAAGTCCCTCACTCATCACGAAATCTTAGAAACTACATGTGCTACGAATCTCAAATTTTGCATAGGAGTTATTTATAGGACGTAGGTACTCGCTTCTATTCGACTTCTAAGGGGTTGTTTTTGGGCTTGAAAGTTTGTATGAAACTTCGTTACTACAAATGCTAGGAGTCTCAAATTTTGCATGGACATCACTTATAGGACGTAGGTACTCATAGAGCTAGAAATTAATAATAACGTAGTTCACGTGGGCGAAGCCGCGGGCGAGCCGCTAGTACTGTATAGTGATTATATCGCACTCTCAGCGACATTTCATATCCTAATGGCTACGCAGCGGCTTTTAAAATATTTTTTGCTTTATATTGCGTACATTATTAAAGGTATGTGGACTAAAAAGTAAATATCATCCGGTCGTTATTTTATTTTTACAAGATTGTAGAGGACAATATGGCACAGCGTCTGCATGATTTTCACTTGGAAAGAATAGTTCTTACGAGCTCTGGTGGCAAGACAAAACTCGGCAATGACTTCCGCCACTCAACACGCAGTGTCTCGAAATTTAAGTAATGAGTAGGGAACAGAGTGTCTTCGTTCTAGTTTTCCTCTGTTTTGCTTGCGGTATAATGGGATACAGCTTAAAGATTAAAAAATATTTAAATTTATACTTTCGTTTTCCCCTATCTGTATTATAACTTGAGAGAAAAAGCATTTTTAAACTCATTTTTTCTTTCATTTTTCCTTGCATGTAATGTGAAATATGGTGTCTACTCTACTCTATTATATGGGGGGGAGGGGTTATCCCTTATTTCACAGTCTATTAAAATTCCGCTACTGTTGTACCATCTACATAATCATTTATGATAAGATCTTCTGCTCGTCACCTGTAGTTGAAACATCATTAATTAAATCCTTTTGTTTGGTAAAACTGTACGGGTTTCATTTAATATAATATATTTTTTCAAATATGATATACTTTTGTAATAGATATCTATAATAATATTATCACGTGGAATTGGATAGTGCAAATCCATTCCCAGAAGTAACTTATTTTTATCAGCTTATTATGTTTTGTCTCCGCACATAACAGATCAAATAAGATCTAGAGTCAAACTATTCTCTCTCCGCTTTCCGACTGAATTCCGAACAATTTGCATAAAGTGACGTTTAAAGTGGTTGTAGGATTGATTTAACTCAGTATGATCTCATTCGATGTTTTTACTTTACCGGCTTTGTTACCAATTCTTTAGAATTCGGCAGAGATTTCAAAGCGGGAGTGTCTTATTGGGAACGAAATGTCTCAACACTAGGTTCCCACCTTCCCTCTGCCTACTGTAAAGCTATAAAAAATATATATTTACAATTTATATGTGTTATACACGTAATAATGCATCGAAAATTAGTTTAACNTATGATATACTTTTGTAATAAATATCTATAATAATATTATCACGTGGAATTTGATAGTGCAAATCCATTCCCAGAAGTAACTTATTTTTTTCAGCTTATGAAGAACGCTCTATTTGTGCCCGCACATAACAGAGAAGCAAATAAGATCTAGAGTCAAACCATTTCTCTCTCCGCTTTCCGACTGAATTCCGAACAATTTGCATAAAGTGATGTTTAAAGTGGTTGTAGGATTGATTTAACTCAGTATGATCTCATTCGATGTTTTTACTTTACTGGCTTTGTTACCAATTCTTTAGAATTCGGCAGAGATTTCAAAGCGGGAGTGTCTTATTGGGAACGAAATGTCTCAACACTAGGTACCCACCTTCCCTCTGCCTACTGTAAAGCTATAAAAAATATATATTTACAATTTATATGTGTTATACACGTAATAATGCATCGACAATTAGTTTAACATCGATTTTCAGGTAAATTATTTGGTCGATACCAAATTGTTTCAGCGTTAGGTAACGTTAGGCTAATTAGAGTTGCTTATATAAAGTGAGCTAAGCCGAGGACGCGGCTTCTGTGTCTGTATTGCTACTCTCTAGTACATTATTTTGATTAAAAAGATAAGAATATTCTATAATTATTAATAATTTTGTTACTTTAAACTTAGTGCAGGGACTCAGGCGTGTGACTGTAAGCGCGAGAGTCTGGCTTGGATTCCCATGTTGCTACCCTGTATTTCCGTTACTATTTAAACTAAAATAGTTTATAAATAAAAGTACTACCTACAATAAATGTATCAGATAATCCTAAAATAAACTGTTTAAATATATATTTCATTAAATAAAATGTATTATAAATAATATTATGTATTAAATCAAAATAAATAACATCTAAATGTTTAGTTTTATCATTTAATTCTGCGGTCCGCGTTAATATGAATAAATCACGGACGGTGTCGGCTTTGCAAACCAAAGACTGAAAGCCTTGTTTTGTTACAATTTAAATAAAATCTGAATATATATAGCAGTTTATATTGTTTTTTATTTATTTTCATTTACATTTTCTAGTATACAAATCAGAAATCTATTTTCCTATTAGTGGAATACCTACATATTTACATTTAATTAAGTACCGACAAAGCGATATTACATTTTTTATTTTTATACCACAAAATACAAATGAAAGTGAAAATCAATATACTGAATACATAAAATATTTTAATTTTATTTAAGTTTTTTAAAAAAGAAAGTACTAGATTTTATATTTTTTTATATTGTACTTGCGTCAATAATATATTTATAATACTTGCATTTTTCTATAAAAAAAATAATATAGATTCATAAATAAATAATAAAAAAACAATAACTGTGATGGTATTTTTGACAATATTGTAGCAAGGACTTGTCAATTAAAATTTAATTTAACATGCACTAAAAGTTTCAAATAAACAATTAAAAACAAAGCTGTAAAGCTTTCAAATGTCAACATGTTTTGTAATAACAAGCGATTTTTATGTATCTATTTTAAAATTTGTAGAGCTTAGTTCACGATGCATTTATATTAAGAAGAGACAAACTAGTGTTAAGACTCTCCCTTTGTTATTATTTGTCAAAATATGAAAGAAAGAAGTATAGATATTTATATTCAATATAGGTCACATTGACGTTAACAAAAAGGTTACTTATTACTTTGTGTGGCCCAAATCGTTGAACTTATAAGAAATAATAGAAAAGTTTAAAGTTTTACCAAAGACCAAAGAGCAAGGATATGAAAATATTAAGCTCTGCTAACTCTTTTATCCTCATAACAGGGTATACAGAGAGAACCGAGTGTTAAGACACTCCGTTCCTTACTTCCCGCCAAAGTATCAATATATTGCGCGTTGAGAGGCGGAAATCAACTTCGAGCAAGTAGACATTTATTAACATGTCAAATTACTTAATGTAAAATCTACAGTTAATTATTTTTATTGAGAAGTCCAATTTTAGTTTACATCTCACAAACGCGGGAAAATTTCCTTATTCGATATTCTTGAAAGTGGCGCGAATGTAGAGAAACGAGAAACTGGAACAAAGTAATTTAAAATATAACATGAAAAGGAAAGACTTTTGTTATTAGCTAGAAACCTTAGATACTCCGTTCACCATTTTCCACCGAATTCTGGAGGCATTGCTTATTGAGTGGTGAAGTTGAACGCCGCACGAAGAAATGGAAATTTAAGTTTAAATAAATATTTCATATCCCCAAGTGGGGATCGAACCCACAACGAGTCGCGCCAAGGCTTTCCTCAAAAGTAAGCACTTATTAAGCGAAATTTGTCCCTGCCACGTTCCAGTCGGCCGTTTGTATTGAATATAAATGATTTCCAGCCTGAATGATGTCGCCGTAATCTCTTTAATAACAATAAATTGCGTTTTTTATTTCCATTCTATATTGTTTATTGAAAGCTTTGTGAAATATGACAATCTGTTTGGATTATAAATCCTTAAATTGTATTACGATTGGACGCACTGTTATTTAATTTTCTATTGGAAATATTTCAAAATTTTATTGAAGTCCAATATCTACTGTTAAAGGTTAAACTCTTGGGACTGTTTTTAAAAGATATTTGGTTGTTAATTTTTATTTATGCCGATTTTAAGTCTAGAATACTCACAAAATGAATGCTACCTACATAAAATCGAATAATGTACATGTTATTTAGGTAATACTAATTACTTATTATGTTTTTATTCCCCGCTCTCACGAGACAAAGGATATTCCACTCACCAAGCAATCTCTCGAATTCTCTCAGTCTGCCCTGGTGTATGCAAACTATAGCGTAATCTTCTCACTTTAACCGCATGGGTTCCATCCCCACTCAAGGAAATTACATATTTACTTGACTTTTGTGACTCAACACGCAATTCCTGCAGAATTCAGAAGAGCGAAGTTAACACTAGGCTATCTCTGCTTACCCTGTTACGTGAAATTTAAATTAAAGCTGGAAAAAAAAGGTATATTAAGCTTTATTGAAAACATTTCTATTAACTCACGAGTAGATAGAACAGTAATTCCTAAGTTTAGATTTGCTAAGCCTTGTTCTCTAGTTTCAGATTTATTAAAAATTTTCACACGTCCCGCTCTCATCTTCCACGCCATATAAAAGTTAATAAGAATTTTGTAAAATATATAACACTGGCTTTTCAGTATTACTCACTTTTACTGGAAAGGGTTTAAAAGATTGTGGCTTACGCTACAAGAATTTACACTACGGTCAACGGACACGGATAAAAGGGAAACGGCCTTAAAAAAACCGCGTGGCTGTAAATAAAATGTATTCGCATATATTTAACAATTTATACATTATATATAGAATAGGCATTTAAAACGTAATGATAAGTCACTTCTTTCTCTACCTACCGTACATAATGTCTACTCATATGTGTAAAAGTAACCAGTTTTATATATTTAGCTCTTCTTGAATTTGAGTAATACCTATGATATAAATATTCTATTTTTGATAATTAAACTCTCGACGAGGTGAGGCCAGGCTGCAAATAGGTGGGTAGGCAGAAATAACCTAGTGATAAGACACACCTTTCCCCACTTTCCACCAAATTTTCTAGTCAATTTTTCATACTTCACATATATATTTATTATATTGTCAACTAGCGGCTCGCCCGCGGCTTCGCTCGCTTGAACTTCTTGATTATTCAAGGATACCGCATGGAGGTACTTCTAACTTGTGTTATTTTAAATTATTAGGTCACAGTAATAACTTCATTTCATTCAACACTGACCACGCAGAACAACTATTCCTAAGCCATTATATTCATATGTCTTAAGGTTTAGCTGGGCGGTTGAGGTCCATATCAGCCGCTCCAGATCTTCATTTTTATTATGTGTACGGTTACCTGCTGTCGAATTTTCTAACCACACAGTACGTCATAAACTTAAATACCATCCACACCATCTGGATAGGTGGCACTCCACTACAGAGCGGCTTCGTAGGAACTTCGTTCCATGCGTCACGCAACTGTGGAATGGTCTATTTGCGGCAATGATTCTAGGTCAATACGACTTGGATACCTTCGAAAACTTCCACCTCAAAGGCCGCCGATGCATCTGTAGCTCCCCTGAACAGTTACACGGAGTCGTGGGTGGCGGTGATTAGTTTACCATCAGGTGACCTGTACGCTTATTTGTCTTATCTTTTTTCACGCTTTAAGCTTCACTGGCTTGTAATGAATAGTTCCTTGTCTCTTACCCTTACTGTAAGGGAATTCTTGTGAGGGGGATAAAAACCCTTAACGTTAAAATTAATTTTCTTGACATCTACTATGTCCGGTCGCTTATAGAAATTAAATTAGGTTAATTTAAACTGAACGGCTATCCATAAGCTTATTACTATATATTTTTTCAGTGTTTTTGGAATATTATAAATTAGTAAAAATTTGAAGTTTAGTTTCAGAGGCAGGAAATTATACATATTATGAAAGTATTAGTTATAATAGTATCTAAATACACTTAATTAATATTAAATTCGTATATTTCAAGTAATAGAATAGTAAAGTTTTAATAATTCGTATATTCCATACAGGAGAAGCCGATCGGGGACAATGGAAATTTTTTTTTTTTTCATAAGAATTGTAAGTTCCAACTTGTTATCAAATTGCATAATTTTAGGTCAAAGAGAAGTATTCTATAGGATTGCTTACGGTGCGAATTTACACAGCATAGACGTTCAGCGTTGACTTAGAAGTTTACTTTTTCTGTGCTTCATGGGACTTTTAACTTTGATATTTATATACAAAACAGTAATGTTTTATTCATCGTTAAATGAATAGCAAAATATAATAGAACACATATTATTACACCATATTAGCACCTACATAAGTACACGTTATGTATGGCTTAACGCTACGTTCCCTTTGCCTACCCTGTCGCGTGCGGCGATCTACAGTAAACAGTCGTAATAACTAATGTGACTTGTAGATGAACGTTGGATACGAATTTGTTTAAAATGGTTAGTGTAGGCTATCCTTAGGAGATATACATTTTCTATCATGGACTTTTACTTAGAATTTTTGAAGGAGAACAGTTATTTATCACATGTAATTTTTGCGTAGCTTTACGCGGCTGACGCATGAAAGCTCTAAAGCTTGCAACATATTTTTATTGTTTCTTCACTCCGACTGGTTATATCGTGATGTAATATAGCCTAAGCATTACTAAACACTAATTATGGAATTTTAATCCGTACTTTCTGAGATTACCGCGTCAACTTAACAATCTCTTTAGTTTTATAATAATAGTAGAATAATTTCTGAATATAAGTTTAATGAGGAGGGAATTAAAAGAAGTGGAATTTAAACAATATGAGATATACATATATGATATGAGATATACATATACAATATGAGATATACATATACTTTATAAGATATACATATATGAATCATATATGTATATCTTATAAAGTTTAGCTGGGTGACTGGGATTCCACATGATATCCAATTTTCTTCTTAATGCGTTGTATTGATATCTCTTACAGATTAGGCGGGCTGTTAGGGTTTCACATTAGGTATTCGGGCTATCAAAATAAATTATAGCCTATATGTAGACGAAGACTAAAAGCTATGCAACAAAAGAAGTTTCATTTAAATCCGTCCAGTAGTTTTTGCGTTTAAGATGAACAACAGACAGACAGACAAGAATTCCAAAAATCATATTTTTACCTTCTATTAGTTGTATTAAGTCCCCCTGAAGTGTTTTTTTTAGTTTATATTCAATGTACAGATTTTACCCACTTTACAGTTTTATTATATAAATAGATTTCTGCGATGCGGTAAATTTGTAACAAAAATCCTCTAATACCACGTACAGTAGAGGAAGCTATAAAAATCCATGTAATCCATACAAAGCTGCAGACCATTCGGCCAAAAGCTACTGTTTTCGGTTAACTTTTTTAAGCAATCATATAAAAAGTTACCAGATACAGATGTGCCGTTCATTCGATTATGATTTATTTTCAGCGCTTCCCGTATTATGTATGCGTTTAGTATATTATTATTAATGGTATATTGATGCTGTGAAAATATTATTTTTAGTATATTTTATTGGTATAAATATATGGTATAAATTAATTCTTTGTTTCGTTAATCTAATAAAGTAGGTTGAGAGAACTTAATGTTAAGATCCTTTTTTTAGCTTCACGCTTCACGCTGTATCCCGCAGACAGCAGGATAGGTAGAAGAAATCTAGTGTTAAAATACTCCGTGTTCCACGCAATGTCTCCACAATTCAGTAAAAAGTGGGTAACGGAGTGTCTTAACACTAGGTTGACAATGAATAAAATTTATACTAATCAGCCCTCTAAAGTGCTAAAATCTTCTAATTTATTTCCTCATGATGTTTTTATATAATTTATTAAATACATACACCTTTATTTACTTTAAGCTGAACAACGATAATAATAATATTTGGTCAAGTTAGTACATGCATCATAGAGCATCGGGCCACAGCGTGCAGTCCAGTGGCCCTATTATACGATAAGCTTTGAAGATAACACTTTGATGGGGCTTATTGTCATGTATGAACCGTGTCTAAAAATGGTTGTAAGTTGCTATTTCGTTAAAGGTTACCATTGCGTGCCGAGTGACGTCTGGCCGTAATGCGATTGTTTGGGATTCGATTCTCACTTTGGGGATTTATTTTATTTTAATTTCCTCGCTCGCTGGTACACAAAATGCAGGTGTGAGCTTTGCAACTTGATGCACTTTTTCGTTGTTCAAGTTGCAGCCAGTCGTAGCGTAGAGGCAGAAGCGTGCTCCTGTAAACGCGGCAAGTTGTGCGTTTCATTTCCACGTTTTTTTTTTTTCAAGAAAATGAAATATTTCATATGTTTATTTTCTCGCTCTGGTAACGGGCAAAGCTCGGCGTTGAACTCCGCCAGTTAAAACAGATGCCTTCACAATTACACGGAAAGAAGAGCATGTACATAGATGCGGGATCGTTATACAGTTAGGTATTTCTTAGTCTCTCGTAGGTATTAGTTAGGTTAGATATTTTTTTTTATTAAAAGAGAAGATCTCTGTGTCGACGAAAAGAGAAAGGAAAATGTATCTACGATATGCTGTTTATATCGCCATATTGCCGCAGTCGCTTTACTTATCGATAAAATTCGAACAATACGAGTTGATTATACAACCAGAGCCAGAAAATAAAAATAATTGATTCCCCTGGTTCAGAATCAAACCCATTATCATCACGCTTACAATCAAACGCAGTCCCATTGCGCAATGAAGGCTCCAAAAAAAGTATATAATTTTCTACAAATACAGAAAATTAAATGAACATCCAGCATCTCGTGCCTATATAATTCTACGTATTAATCTTTGATACGGAAGCAACCCGGAATGCCTAATGAAAGGAATTCCAAATGAGGATAGAGACAATCAAAGGAGCTTACAACGATATAGGCAGTTTTGAATATAAACTTGTTTCTGTTTTGTTTTGTTCTTTAATTATGGCGTGAACGTGCCAGTTGAGCACGCGTCACTTCGCCTATGTCACGTTAAATGGCGAACACACGAAGTAGGTTGTAAAAAAGATATAACATTATCTCTCTGTAGTTGGCACTACTGAGCCAATTTTGTCAGAGGTATTTAATTAAAATTATAGAACTATGAATTTCAGTCTAATTATCTAGGTAGGTGTATTTTGCTGTCCAATTTTATCTAGATTATATAAATAATATTATTTATTTTTCACGTATCCTATATAGAGATAAACAAAAGGACCTCATTTCTCCATTCTTTGTTAATTTAAAGTCATTTAAAACGACACAACGAGATTCTGTACAATGTTATCGAAACCAGGATCATATAAGTGCCTACCCTTTTAATATGAACATAAGGCGTAAGCATTAATAATACTTAAGATTCCGGCCTCAATTTTAACCTCCTAAAGAAATGATCTATAATTCACACAGAACGCCAAAATTGAACATAGTTTTCTAACTTTTATCCTTTATATTATCGCCGTTTTCATAGCCTTTGGGCCTTGATGAAAGCTTTTCATCTCTCGTCAAGGCCTAAAGCCCGTCTAGAAAAATTGATATTAATGTATCACAAAGATAACAAAAGTGTATGAAATTACAAAAAATCTTTTAACGTGGTCGCGTCATTGTGCTCACTTTGTCGACATTATGTCCCCTCATATTCTTCTTCCTTGGGATGGAGAACTTTGACAATCTGGAATAATATTTAACCTCTCAGAAAGTACGCGAGACTAGCTATTGGTCTCGATTCTGTCTGCTAAATCATTATTTTTTAATGGGAATGTATATTATGCATTTGTTTACGCAACTTGAAATTCTGTTCAAATATTGCAAGAAAATCATACATTTATATATCCATATATTTAGCAGGGTAACTTTTTGAGCAGGGTTTTAATTAAATAACTAATATATGAAAATATGTTATAACAAATTATCTCCGTGCTAAAATTTATGTTACATCTTTGTTATTTGTACTAAATATTTTTTTTATAAAAGAAATATATTCATAATTTTCAAAAAATAATAATTATACTTTTTTAGCAGACTTTTTTAGCAGGCAGAGTCCAATTTTAAGAGAATCTTAATATTAAGCACTTAACGCCGAATTCCGGAGTCATTGCGCGTTCAGTGGCGGAACTCAACGCCGATAGAGCATGACATATTTTTTAGGCAAAGGAAAGGAAAAAGTGATAAGACACTCCACATTAGTGCCTATACTAAAACAGTACTTTATTGAACTAGACAACCCCCCGCTAGTAACGTAACAATTTAAACCTAGGATATATTTTGATCTCTTGCGGTTTAATACTTAAGAGGCTTTACGTAAGTCGTATTTTTCCGTAGCGATTTGCTAAGATAAAATCACGAGCTACAAATTCGCGTATTTAGGCTTAACAAATTGGAACAAACAACGGTTTTTCGTTTTTTCATTATTATAAAATTCTTTAAGAGGCCAATCGGGGCAAATTGTGCCTTAATAATTGCCTTGATGATAGCTAAAATGCTTCTTAGCGTTAAGCCCGCCTATTGTAAATTTATTTTTCTTATTTTGTGCAATAAAGAATATAAATAAATAAATAGATAGATAGATGCTTATAATATAAAAGGGTATTGAGGGTATGACAAAGGGTATGACAAAGAGAATTCAAAAGGACTTAATCCTCATGGTCTATATATGTAACCACAAAAAAATATACGTAACATTTATCCAAAAACGAAAAGTAAAATATTATGTAGTACTAAATGATAAAAAACTAAACTTATTTTATGTAGTGGATGTAGGTACAGCACAAAGCCACGGAACACTGAGAGCGTTGAATGGCAAAGATAAACAAAAAATTTAAGCCAGATTATCCTACATCTGCGGGCTGGCTGGGTCGTAGGCGGCGCAAATTAAAATCGAAAATTCTAATCCACTTTTATAGTAACATTTAGGAATTCAGAAATTGAAATTAAACATGTTATTGTTTTTTTTTAGCTAAACTAGCGTCTAAGTTCGGCTTTATTTTTTAGATTTGTATAAAATGTGGATTTTGAGATATCTATCTATCTATCTATCTAGTGCGTTAAGTTAAAAAAAATATTAATACAACATATTTTAACAGAATCGTGATATGGCAGTTTGAGAATTACTAAAAAAAATATTTTTATATGATTCTTAAACGTTTAATTATTAATTTATAAAATTAAATGATCATAATATATATTTTTTTAATTTTCGGCGAACACTTGCAAAAAAAATTATCTTAAAATATTTTATCATATAATACTTAAGAAACGCTACTAAATAACATTTTATTCGTGTAAATAACATAACATTCGTGTTAATGTGGAAAAAAAAATATCGACAAAAAGATAACAATAATACAAATTATATATTAGGTACAAATAAAAAAAAAAGATATTATTGGAAACGTCAAAAGATTTATTTATACAGCGCGACACTAAGGCTGATGAAATGTTATTGTAATTATTTATCTGTGCACACCGTGGGCGTTAATCACTGGGAGCTGTTAAGGAAAATGGTGGAAAAAATCCCCGAAGTCGACTAAAGCAATTTATTTGGGGATCGATAAAACAGATTAGTTGGTTAGAAATGTCTATTCTTTTTATGTATGGAGTAACGAGCGTTGGGCTTGTAGGAAGTATTTAGTGGACATAGAAAATAATGTTTTAATTAGCTGTGAATAGAATTTTTGTCCTATAATTATTACTTTTATTTGTATCTGTTTTGATTTGCTTATTGAAAGGAAAGAAGTATGTCTGTATGAAACATTGGCAGAAGAAATACCGAAGGTCGATTTATATTATGCGTGTATCCTACTTTTTTTACGAATATTAATTAATTAATTTCGTAGAAAGTGGGGAACGGAGTTTCTTAACACAAGGTTCCCTCTGCCTACCCTACTATGTGTGGGATACAGCGTAAAGCTGATTTTTTTAATAATTGATGTATTTATTAATTTAATAGGTAAGATTTTATAAAATTAAGATTTTATAAAATTTGTCTATAACATAATAATAAGCTTAACCAGGCGAAGCCGCGTTTCGCTACTAAAATAAAATAAAAATTAAACTTCATCGCTAGTATCGCTAAAGCTTTATAAAAGCGTATAAATTAATCCTTTTGAGTGAATGAAGAAATTAACGCGATATACTATGCAAAATAAGAACGAGATAGAGTTCTTTTCATACTACATTAAGCCACAGCAAACTTAATTAAACCTCTTTGACCATCAAAGCAGGTTCAAAAGGCGAGGGAAAAAACTGTGCAGTTAAAAAGCGTGATAGTAACAAAAGCCGTTATGGAGGGTTTATTTATATGGCGATTATGTAAGGTAATATATTATGTATTTGAACAAATTATTTACACTCTTAAAAATATAAAAGCCTGATTTACTGTCGGTAAAGGCCTCATTTACAGGCGGGAGAATTGCTTTCATGTATTTTCATTTCATCACTCTAGTAACAAATCAAAACGCGGCGTTGAGTACCGCTGTCCAACACTTAATGTCTCGAATTGGACAAAAATTAGGGAACGAAATGTCTTAATACTATGCTTCCTACCTACCCTGTGGCTTATAGTGTGAAATTAACAAAATAAAGACATAATTGTGTAAATATACATTGCTTCTTTTTTAATCGACCTCTTTAAAAGGAGGAGATCTTCGATTTGATTGTTTGTTTCTCGGAAAGGTACCGCTACTTCATTATAAAGAGGTAGAGATACCGCAGACGTAGAATAGATTTCTAAAAGATTAGAGATTCTAGTTGTAATAAATCCATAATATTAATAATTAATGAAACCGATAAAAAATTGATAAAACAATTTCTCATCTCTCAACTGTCAATATATCTGATAATAATAATAAATTTCGGTTTCATAACATAAAAGAAAATCAAATAAGGACTTCACATAAAATAATAGCTTTCCTATTATATATATTTAAATTATTTAATAACCAATTAACCAGTTCAATGATTCGCTCACTGGTTACTGTGCCATAATACCTGTAGATAAGAAGTGAGATATAAAGGTAAAGCAAGAATATACATATTTAGCTTTCGTTTTTAAGTTTTCATTCTTTCGTAATTAAAGTATAATTTTGATGAAGAATATCTCAAGCGGTGAAGATAATGAAGATTAACGTACCTTGTACTTTTATCAAGAGTAATTTGAGACGCGCTATGCAAATCACTGTGTTGAACCAAGTTCTAAGTTTAACCGAAATCTGAGTAAGATCTATTTTAGTTTTATAATTTAAAATTTGTTATATTACAAAATTGTTTTTTTATATATTTTTTTTCAATTTAGACGTGAACCCCGCTTTTTCCCTCGAGTGAGAATCGAGTTTTATGTTTACTATTAAATATTTATGATTTTGTTTATTTCTGACGTCATTGTGCAGAAGCATATATGTATTTTTCCATTTTTAAAACTTAATACATTTTATAAAAATATAAAGCCCGTATAGTAAGTATAATTATATAACCAAATAAGCAGTAAGTTCATAATTATTTTTCTTTAAGGAACTAGAAAATAATTTTTCTTGGATTTTTTTAAAAACAGCCATAGCAAAGCGTACAAATTCCTGTTTTACATAAAGCTCAGAACCAAAGCTAACATAAGTGTTAAAAACAATTAATAAAAGAGAGTCACTTGCCCCAGTCACGTTAAATTTTAAATTTTAATTTTAATTCACCATTTTTCTGTATTTTAATACTCACTTCATCCGCATTTTAATACTCAGTGATTTTTGCTTACCATAATAAATATATGGCTATATTCAACAAATTTTTACAATATTTTGGTTTATTTTATATTTATAACTAGTTTAATGTTTTTTTATTCTTCAAATATTTAGCATAATATTAGCATTAATTATGTAAATTATATAAACAAATGTATTCGCTTGTAAGCCTGAAAATGAAGAAATCAAATTGTATAATATTTATAAAGTAATAAGTAAAAGTAGAGCACCGTTTGAATAATCAAAGCAGGGCCAAACATATCGATTCTGTCAATCATATGAATTAATGTAACTATATAACAAGGCTATTTCGTATTTGCATAATTTATAAAGTTTTTTACTTTAATATGTTTTTATAAATATTTAATATAAGCAAGTAAAATATTTACATTTTCGTTAATTAAAAAATCTTTAACCACACCATACGAATATTCAAGCAAAATGCCATAAAGTGTTACGACACTCCGTTCGCATTAAGACAATTCGGTTTTTGATATTTTGAAATATTAGTGCATAGTCAGTGGCCTGCAATGACGGTACAAATAAAGTAAATCTGGCTTAATCTGGCATGCAACTTAATCTCTGAATTCAAATTACCCTCCGGCTTCAGGCACCTAATTCCGCCTCCTCTGTCCTCTTGAAGTTATTTATATCATCAAAATAAGTACAAGCAGTTGTAAATTATAAAACAATTCACACGATTATCTCCCATATTCCCTTTGAATAGAGGTCTAAATTATGTACAACATTCTGAATATCTCGTTAGTGGGCCCACCGTGCATCTTATTCCTTAAGCATCTTAAATAAAATACTTTACGTTCAACGTAACTCCGTCCAGCTCTCAAATGCAGCATCATTATATTATAACAAGATACTGAAATATGTATTTCAAATAACTTAAATCTATATTTTACGTGTACAGTTTTTAAGTAGACATTTGTATTGCATTAGTTAGTGCATTAAAAAAAATCAGCTTCACTCTGTATCCCGCACACAGCAGGGCAGGCAGAGGGAACCTAGTGTTAAGACACTCCGTTCCCCACTTTCTGCCGAATTCTGAAGGCATTGCATGTTGAGTGCCAGAACTCAACGCCGCTGCAATAAAAGTAAGTAAATTATTATTAGAATTGTAGCAAAAATTACTTCAACGATATGAGACAATTATGGAAATATGTAAATGCCGAAATTTTAATTTTTCAACAAATTGGAGAACAAAGTTTCTTAACATAGGTTCCCTCAACCTACCCTGCTATATACAGAATACAGAAAAACTAAATAGTATAAACTTGTATAAACTAAATAGTATAAAAAATTCCAAGACACACGTCTTGGAATTTTCCAAAACACTTCAAATGTAGCCAAATTTGAATTTCAAATTAAGTTGCAACTAGTTTGCATAATAAAGTAGATGAAGTTAAAAGAGACTTTTAATTTATTTTAAGCTTATTAGTTCTGACTTATGTTTTATATTTAATAAAAGTAATGTAAAACTTCAGGTCTTATACATTTAACCTTAAATTTGGCTTATAATTCCTTATATAAGTTGTAAATTGATCGACGGATTAAAGAAAGGCTATGGATAGATATCCATTTAACCACCATGTAATTAATGTAAATTCAGCGATTTTTAGTAGTACAGCAGGTATTAGGAAATTTGTGATTATTTAGAAAAAATCGAGTTCTTGAGCCAACAAGATCGTTGAGAGAAAATTAAGCGAAATTATTGTTTTGGGTTCTATTAAGCTGATAGGTGCTTCTTGACAAGACACTTGCCAAGACACTCTGTTCTCAGTTCTCCGTTTTCCACCTGAATTGAAAATAATAAATCGTGACTGGTAGAACTTAAAGCTGCCCTATGTCTTACATTTTTATTATATTTCTGTTAGCGTTGTGAATTTATTATAATGTAAAGTTATTTTTATAAGTATTTTGTTGTTTAACTTTATTAGAATTATGGTATAATAATTCTAATAAAGTTGTTATTTTCTTTGGCTTAAATTTTTAAATAATATTTTGTGAAGTCAAATGACACAATTTTGTTATAATTGTATTTGTCAAGATAGTTGTTGATTTGACTAGTAATATAAAAGGCATGGAATTAGTGGTCGGGATTCATTCCTTGCCTGAGCCTCGGCAAATACACTTACTTTACGGCACAGTGGTATCTATCAATAAAGTGTTGAAACCGAATGGTTGTTTCTATTATTAACCTGAAGAAGCTTTTAGTTCAGAAGTGGCGAGTGTTTCCACGTTAACACATCAAGAGGATATATTAAGGCCAGTATCAATTATTTTTTATTATCTTTATATTAATTGAAATTAACAGTA